>CATIWJ010304353.1:0-12651 GCA_949640765.1 Croton laevigatus
CCTGTAATATGTTTCCATTAATATGGCCAATAATATTTTTTGGCCCCCATACTACTGTAGTTTTGGACTTTAGGCCCCTGGTTATACTAGTGGGTTTAAAAATTAAAAATAGCTATACTCACACCCTCCATTCATGAAAAAGGGAAATTCCAAAGCTCTCGAACGAGAGCCTCTCGAATTTCCCTTTTTTTTTTTTTATAAATTTTCAATTTCTTTTTTTTTTAATTTTTTGTTTGTGTTGGATCCCGAGATCAATTCTAGTGATCTACAGTTTGGATAAGTTGACTCTGTATTGTAAATAAAACGTAAAATAATACAGATCGTTGAATTTTATAGTCAGATGAAATTTATAATACAGGGTCGATTTCTGTGAACTGCAACCCACTGAAATTGATCTCGGGGCTCAATATAGACAATTTACCGTACTGTATTGACAGACAAAAAAAAAAAAAAAAGCAAAATTGGCATGCCTCTCGAAAATCTCGTCGAGAGGCATAGCCGGATCCATTTAGAAAAATACTTTTTTTTAAAGTATTATGATGGAAGAATTTGAACCTTGGTCATATTTCAAGTGTACCCACAACTTTGCTACACAATACGTACTAATGATTTAGTTTTGCCAATTTGAAATGACAAAAAATAATTTAGCTTTCTTTTTTATTGTTAATTATTTTGGGAAAAAATAATTTGAATCCAATTTGCAACTCAAATTAAACAAGATGCAGGGCATGTACAAGAATCGATTTCAAGATCATTCCTATCACGTGGGAGATGGGTTGAAAATTCCAATTTCAAAAGGGACCTATTTATTTTCAACTTTGAATTTTTATTTTTTATTTTGAATTTAGGGAATTGAAGACAAAGAAGGAAACTATAATGTCAAAAGAAAGGGTTAGGGACAATACTAAAAACCCGTTAGATCGAGGGAAAGAATTTTTAGTACCCCTCTTTTTCACACAAATGCCTTTTTTTTTCTCCTCGTCTTTTTTAAAAGTTAATTAAATTAATTAATATGTTGAAAATTTGTAGTGTAAGCGAAGGGCTAAGAGGAGGGTCCTTCTTGTGGGGTAAGGAATCAAAACTTTAAAGAGAAGTTGGAGTCTGTTCTAATTTGGAGCCCTTATACTATCACTCTTTTTTATATTAAGCCCCTTGTTATACTAATAGATCTATTAAACCCTTCTACTATTTGTGTGTTATGCATGAGGCCCTTCCGTTAGGAATCTAATAGTGCATCTAGTGTAGGTAAACAAAGGGAGCGTGAACCATATGTAAAACTTTAAAATGACCACGTTTTGAGAGAATTTTAAACGAAAAACAAATTTTCTTCTTCCCCTATTTCTTATTGATTTCTTCTGCAGAAAATATATAACAAATAAAAGAAGTTTTTTTATGTAAACTACAAAACCATCAAAGCATTTGCAATATTTTAAGTAATGGATTAATTATCAAGCATTAACTTGCAAAAAACAAGTCTAATTCTAAATATCATGAAATGATTCAAAATCAGCAGCACTGCAGATTTAATACAATATTCAAATTGAAATAAAAGCATTCAATAACACAGTTACAACCCAAACTCGAGTTTCAACTTCCAAGCATCTCAATACCATTTCCTGTAAAATCCGATTACCATGGCTCGAACTAAGCAATCAATCCAAAATTCCACTGCAGGAAAGGCCTCAAGGAAGTAGCTTGCAACCAAAACAGCCTAAAGGTCCGCTCCAGCAACATGTGGAGTCAAGAAACCCCACAAGTTCAGACCCAAAACCGTGGCATTTTGTGAGATCCGAAAGTGCTAAAAGAGTACTGAGCTCCTGATTAGGAAACTTCCATTCCAATGTCTGGTTTGTGAAATTGCCCAAGATTTCAAGACTAATATGAGATTTCAGACCTTAGTTGTGGCTGCTCTATAAGAAGCGGTGGAGGTGACGAATATGCGTGCCATTCATGCCAAGAGAGCCATTGTTATGCCCAAGAATATTTAATTCACAAGAATAATCAGAGGCGAGCTTGCTTTACAACGCCGGATCATTTCAATCGGTCCAATTTGAAAAGGCTTTGGAAATAGAAAACAGAGGAAGGCGAAGGAAGGAAGAAGACATGTGGAGAGTGAGTCTCAAAAATAGAAATTGTGTGTACTAAGAGCTCATGCAACGACAGTGTGTTTTATATACACGCTCCATTAGGATAGTTAAAAAAGAGCCTCATGCATAACATGTAAATAGTAGAGGGGTTTAATAAATTTATTAGTACAATGTGGAGCTTAATATAAAGAAGTGTAATTGTGTAGTGGCTCTAAAATGTGTTTGGCCTCTAATTTATGTACATTTTATTAAGAGCAAGGCTACGGGTCTCTGTTCGAGATCCATCTCGAAATACCCTTTCTTTAGTGGTTTTTTTTTGTCAAATTTAATGTTCGACTATCTATACTGAGACTGAAGATTAATTTTATTAAATCACAGTTTATAAAATTTGGTCTGCATCATAAAAATCACATAATTGCAAATTCAACTGTTCAAATTATTTTATGTCTAATTTATAATATAAAATTAAATTTTGCTAACTGTGACCCATTAGATCAATCTGGGGACTCAGAATAGATAACCGAATATAAAATTAAATAAAAAAAATGGGTGATTCTTGAAAGTCTCAAATCGAGACATTGAGAATTACACTTTTACATTATGAACCCCTCCCAACCAAACAATAGAAAACTTAGAAAGGAGAAAAAATAAATAAACTGGAATATTTTTAACAATACACTAGATAAAGAAAGTATAAAATTATTCAAAAAGTTAAAATTCTATAAAGTAACTGGTTTGGTATACTAGTCTATATGGTTTAAACAAGAATTTTGAAATAATACAATAACATATACTACCTCCGTTTTTTCAGGTTCTTTACATTTTCATTTTTAGGTGTATTTTTGGATTGTTTATATTTTCATTTATAGTAAATTTTGTAATTGTTTATTATTATTTTTTTTTTATTGATATTAATAAAAAAAAAGTAAGTTTTTTAGAAGATTAGTAATTGTTTATTATTATTTCTGTTTTGGCATTAGTGAAAAGTTGATTTTATTGGTATTGGTGAAAAACAAATGTAAATAATCCAAAAAAACGGATGTAGTACTTTCATACATGCAATAAAATATAAAAATTAATTTTTGAAATAGCAACAATTAGCACTTAAATTGTTCATTTAACTAAAGAGCACTATTTTTTTTCAAATTAATTTAGTAAGTAACATTTTTAATGTTTAAATTATAATTATACTCTTCATCTAGGGGTGGAGCCATATAGGGGTCAAAAGGGGCGTTCGTTGAGAGAAAAATGAAGAAGAAAGCAACGTGCTGTCATTAAAACCGATTATTGAACCTGATTAGGTCAAGCTTTATTTTTTAAATTTCTGGTCATTTTCCGTCGAATTTAAGGCCATAGATCGATAGACGATAAAAATAAGATTTCAACAGTATCTCATTTGGCCATTTTCATAGCCGGAGTCATGAGAAACAACGGCTTAAAGTTTGGCCGGCGAAACGGAAAAATTTCAACATGAGCTAAAGGAAGAAGACAATAGTCTTCAGTTTTTGTCCTCCAACTTTTTAAATATTACGTGCGAGGCCTAGAAGTTTCTTTGGCTTTTCTATTTCATCCCTCCTTTCTATTTCCTTAGGTAATTGACCCCTAAACATAATTTATCTTTTCAATTTAGTCCACCAATTTCATTAATTAATTAAATTATGATTATTTTGAGAATTAATTAATTTAGGGACTTAAATTAATTATAAGACAATTATAATTAAGTCTAAAACACTATAAAATTTATTAAAGTGGTTTAATTTGGTATAAAAATAATTAGAGACCCAATTAGTTAATATTTGGACATTAATTAAAAATTATTAATAAGGGTCCAATTAAATTATTATTGATGATAAAATAAAAAAAATTAAAATAGGAAATAAAAGGAAAATATTTAGGCATAAATTAGTTAGAATTAATAGACAATATTTTTACATTCCAGTATTTTTACAAGTTTTGGTGCTCTGTAAAGCTAGCCAGAGTTGCGTCGGTGGAAGAAGAAAGAAATATCGAAAAAGAAGAAGAAGAAGAAGAAGAAGAAGAAGAAGAAGAAGAAAGAAAGAAAGGAGAAAGAAAAAAACTTTGAATTTGCAAGGGTTGGTGACTGTTAGGGTTTGCATGATTTAGAGCAGAAGAAGAAGCCCAGGTATACATCCCAAGTGGTAAGTCTGAAATTCTAGACACATATTTTTTTTTAACTCTTTAATTTTGTAGTGTTCTCTATTTTATTAAGTGTTTTGTAATTAATTGTTTACTTTGAGTGTATTAAGTAAAATCGTGGACGATTGAATTTGTAAATAATTTTATTTTAAAATTTCTTATTGAAATAAAGTGACATTTTATAAGAAAATTCGTTGATACTAGAAGTTTTGTTCGAAAATGATTAGAAGTATATATCCTTCTACTAATATGCGATAACATATTGCTTCATTTAAAAACTTTACATGGAAAAATCCAAGAGTGACCATATTTTACTTCCCCTTCCCCTTATGAATACATTATTGAGATATTTAAATATAAGCAATCCAATCTTGTGCATCAATTTCTCAAAATTTGTGGTAAGAAATGACTTTGTAAATAAGTCGGCAAGATTATCTCTTGAACAAATTTGTTGAACGTCAATATCACCATTCTTTGAAGATCATGAGTGAAGAAGAAATTTGGTGAAATATGACGTGTTATATCACTTTTGATAATACCGTTCGTTTAATTGGTATATATATGTAACATTATCTTCATATAAAATTATTAGGGGTTATTTTTTGAGAAAATTGACCATATGTACCTTGAACATATTGAATTAATGATCTTAACCAATCACATCCTCGACATGTTTCATGAATAGTTAAATCTTTGCATGATTAAAAAAAATAGTAGTTGTCTGTTTTGTAGATTACCATGGTATAACTGTACCTTCACATATAAATAATTAACTTGTTTGTGCTCAATCATTAGAGCATCTCCAATAGACTCTTTATTTAAGTAAAACTCTCTATTTTGGAGAGCCAATAAAAAAAAAAAATCTCCAATAGACTCTCTATATTTATATTTTAGAGTAGAGAGTTAGTTGGTTCTCTATAGACTCTCTATATTTATATTTTAGATTAGAGAGTTGGTTTGACTCTCTACATGTAGAGAGCCAACTAACTCTCTACTCTAAAATATTTCAATTCCATATACTATATATTAATTGATATCTATTTTTTTATTAAAACTAATTTCCTCTTTCATCTTCTCAACAGACATAAAGAGAGAAAAAAATTAAACATTAAATGTTTATTGGATAAAGTAAGATTAAGATTGAAAATATAAAGAGTCTATTGGAGTTGTACAAACTTATTCACTCTTTATATTTAAAGATTCCTTAAGATGTTCTTTATTGTGTAAAAGATGCTTTTTACAATAAAGAATACTATTGGAGATGTTCTTATGTGAATCAAATAAATAACCTAAATATATACATAGTCAACCAAAATTAACATTGATATGTTAGTATAAAATAAATCCAAATTCATTATACTAGAAAAATATCAAAGTAAATGTTTAACTTCATGAATCGACCCTTTGTACAATCCAATTTAAAAGATTTTTTTGAAGCGTGAACCAATTATTCTTAGTTGTAAATGGACCGGTAAGGATTAGGAAAAAAAAAGATTTAAGTCGGTAAGTATTTTCATTGAATAAAGCGTTTTATTAACAGTAACGCACAACACACAACACTGAAACAAAGCGGGAATTGCATTTGTGTGTGCCGCGTTGTACTTTTTCTTTGTTTTGACTGTTGACTTCAAAGTCCCCAAAATACCACCATATCTCTGTTGGCCAATAAAGTACGAGCCTGTAACAAAGTGACATGTTGCAACTACAGCATCGTTAACTTTGGTTTCACTGTAATTAACCATGAAGTATCCAACCTCATTACAGTAAATCCTTGTATCATTTGCATACCATCTTTAAATTATGTTTTACAATTAAATTATATAGTATGATTGATAAATTTAATTTTAAATAGCAGATCATACACGAATGATATATATAATTTATGGGAACAACCATCTGGCCTAATGGCTGAGCGTAGTGCCTAACGACTCTGAAGTCGTGGGTTTAAATTTCATTACGAACAATGAAATATCCCAGTTGTAGGTGATCTCTTTACCAAACCTTAGTGCTTGGATTCGATTCGCGTTTCTCCCTCCCCTTTAGATAGAGAGTAGAGTAGATGTATTTTTGTAAAAAAAAAATATATATATATCTCATTTATATTACATGCGTAGTTTACTATCTAAAATTAAATTTTGATGATAGTAGTATAATCTAAAAAAATAATGACGATGATTTAAACATTTAATTTTAACTTTTTAGTTTAATTTAATAAATTTTTTTAAAAAAGTTAGAAGCTGATTCTCTTATAAGCACCAATCATTTCCCTTGATTTGATTGCTCAAATAATTGCATAAACTCGGAATCGTCAAATGTTGCAGCAGCAAAGCAAAGAATCAAAACATCAAAAAATGATTAACCCTATCGTTTAAACAAGGGATACATACAGATTACTAGAAAAGTTTTTTTTTTTTTTAATGAAAGATTATGATCTTGAACGCAAGAGTGCATTATCAAGTCCCAAGGCTGAGGCAATCAAGGCATGATTTCAACAGGACGTGTAGGAAATGTCAAACGAAACCCAGAAGCAGAAGAATCACAAGTAGAGCCAAATAAAGCACAATACAGCAATGACACAGTGACAGACACAAATAAGATGGAACAAAATATGTGTATAAGTTTGACAATACCCCAAAAGAAAACGACTTTTCATTTCAATCCTCTCCTCTACATAAAAAAAAAAAAACCTTCCCTTGTGCACCAATATCAAGAAATTGCACCTATTTACTCTGTTTTTCCAATTTCTTATAACAATTTCAAAGAAAATTCAATTTTGTAGTATTGTACTAATACCCTTTAAATGGGTCTGTAAAAGTTTCGGGTTTTTCATGTTAATCAGTAATTAATTATTCCTTCTTTAGTCGAAAAGAATTAGGGAATATGGGTAATAACGAGCAGATGGCAGCAGATGGGTAAAAGGTGACGGTGCAGGAAAAGCTTTTATACGAACAGAGTAAGCTTTTCCTTTACGTGATTGAGGGAAAAAAAAAAAGGGAAAAACAGAGTAGACCCACACTAACTAATTTATTTGATTAATTAGAATATATTTTTAAAGCAATGCATGTAAGGTAGATTCTTCTGGTTTACAGAGTGGTATTTTTGGTTTCTTTCTTACTTTGGGAGCCTCTCTCTCTCACTAACATTGCTTTTGCTTTTTTGTTTACTTGCTCTCCAAGTGGCTGCTTTTTCTTACTCTTAAACAAGCTCCGCTAAGCTACATTTACACCTCTTAGACTTGTTCTTTGTGTTTAGGGTGCAGAATCTTTTTGATTTTCACTGCAATGTTGGTCTTTTGATTCTGCTTCTTCTTTCCCTGTTTGTTTCGTCTTTCTGCGCTGTTTCTGTTACGAGGCTTATCACTAACTTGATACTCTTTTGAGCTGGTCTTTTGGGTGTTTGTGTGGAGGAGGGACAGGGTTGTGTTTTTTTCCTTCTCTTTTGGGAGTTGTAATATCCTGATTTTGGCTTTTATTTTTACTGGGGTTTCTTGAGAGATTTGAGATCGGAATTTTGTTTGGAAACTTGGGTTTTCTGGCGAGTGCAAGTGACAGGGAGAAAAGATGGCAGGAGGTGGAGGTGGGGGAGCCGCGCCGCCACCAAAACAGGAAGAGTTGCAACCGCATCCAGCAAAGGATCAACTGCCTAATATTGCTTACTGTATTACAAGTCCTCCTCCATGGCGTAAGTTCTTTAATTTCTATTTACTTTGTTTTAGTTCCTTTTATTGTATGTAGGCCCTTGTTAATTTAATTTTTTTGATTGAGCCAAAAGATTTTATTTGTCTGGTTCTATATTTATTGGAACTATTGAGCATGTCGTAATCAAGGTGCCTTGGTCCATATACTGATTATTTTTGTTTATAATTCTCCAGTTATTTCAAAAAAAAAAAATATTCCTTTATATCTTGCTATTGTACACATTTTGCTTAATTTAATTACTCTCCAATCTTTTAAAACAGAAATGTAAAATGTGTAGTTTAAATATTTTCTCATCTTTCCATGGTGTTGTGTTTCTGATTGATTAATATGTAACACATTAACTTCACATGTTGATCTGATGGAATTCCCAGTTTTCTTTTGCTTGTACTTGCATTTTGTTACAGCAGTGGGTTCAGAACATAGCAATATTTTTTAGTAACACAAGCTCTTGTTTCTTGATTCATTCTGTTTCTTTATGCAGCTGAGGCAATTCTACTTGGTTTCCAACACTACTTAGTTATGCTTGGAACAACTGTGCTTATACCAACTTCTCTAGTTCCCCAGATGGGAGGAGGAAATGTAAGCTTCAATGACCAAATCCTCGGTTCAATGAGCTGCTTAATTTTTGCTCATTTTCTTTGAACTTTGATTTAGGAAGAGAAAGCAAAGATGATCCAAACATTGCTCTTTGTGGCTGGATTGAACACATTATTCCAAACAATGTTCGGCACTCGCCTACCTGCGGTTATAGGAGGCTCTTATAGTTATTTGCCAACAACCATTTCGATTGTATTGGCTGGTCGTTACAGTGATATTGTGAATCCCCAGGAGGTTTGTGTGTTGGAACTTTGGATTTTGATGAGGTGACATTATATTGAGTATTGACTAAGCTCCTAAACAATGTTCATGTAGAAATTTGAGAAGATAATGCGCGGAATTCAAGGTGCCCTTATTGTTGCCTCAACTTTACAGATTGTTGTTGGCTTCAGTGGTCTTTGGCGTAATGTTGCAAGGTTAATTATTTGTTTGGCTTTGGTTTGAATTCTGATCCATATTAAAATTTTCATGTCTCACCTTTCTTAGATTTGATTATCCCAGCAATTCATATTAATGCGTGGAACTTTAATTATTTTTATGTCTTTTATACCATCAATTCTTAGATTTGAATCTAGAAACTGCCAAAAACTCAAAATTTCTCTAGTCATGATTTTCAATCATTGTAAAAGAAGTTGCTTGAACTAGTGTTAATCAGCTTAAGCTTCCTTATACTTGGCAGGTTCTGGAGTCCATTAGCTGCTGTTCCTTTAGTTGCTCTATCTGGCTTTGGGCTTTATGAATTTGGTTTTCCACTGGTATGTATATTTTAGGCACCTCTTCCAAGGAAGTTGTGCAATACAGCTCATTACTTGACATTGGTTTTGGGTGTGTAGCTTGCAAAATGTGTGGAGATTGGATTGCCACAGATCATCCTACTAATTATTTTCTCACAGGTACCATTTAATATTTGTATTAAACGCATCTCCCTTGTTTCTCTTTATCTCACATGGGTACTTATAACAATCTGAATGTTCGGTCATAACTTGCAAAAATTTTGTACAATAGACGTAGTAATCTTGTTGAGTTCTTGCAGTATCTACCTTCTATGATAAAGGGGGAAAGGGCTGTATTCGATCGGTTTGCAGTAATATTCTCTGTGGTTATTGTGTGGATTTATGCTCATCTCCTCACTGTTGGTGGAGCATATAAGAGATCAGGACCAAAAACTCAAATAAGCTGCCGAACAGATCGTGCAGGGATTATAGGTGCTGCTCCATGGTAATGTTAATGCTCTTAGAGGATTTGGTAGTCTGATGATGATGCATTGTTTGATGTTTACCCTTTGATGAACAGTACTTTGTTGCTGTTAGCGTTCCTCATTTTTTCCATTACTACTTTTTACATATGTAGGATAAGAGTTCCATATCCTTTTCAATGGGGAGCTCCCACTTTTGATGCTGGAGAGGCCTTTGCCATGATGGCTGCGTCATTTGTTGCTCTTGTAGAGGTTTGCTCTCTTATGATAATGAATCTTAATTAATAATTTGATTGGTTTCCTATTGTATTTAGCAGATATTCATTTCTTACAGCCTGAGCATGTAGTTATGGAACAGGATACCTACCCAAGAAGTGATGAAAGCTGTTTGCACTGCCCTCTTCTTCAATAGAATAAGCTTTTAGAATGTTTTTACTGTCATAAGCTTTTCACATGTCCCTTTACACCATAGTACACCCACATCAAATCATCAGTTTACATTGTAAATCTCTTTTCAATGTCGTGACTTTGTTTTCATGAAATAAAGGAATTCAACAATGGCATTCTGTCTACTACCAATCTACATCATTAATTTGTGTTCATTCATGATCCACTGAAATTTATTTTTCTGCTCTCTCTATGATTTAACAGTCCACTGGAGCTTTCATTGCTGTGTCAAGGTATGCAAGTGCCACTCCATTGCCTCCTTCTATACTTAGCCGTGGTGTCGGTTGGCAGGTACTAGTTTTGGGATTGCTTATGTTTTTCCTCTGGTTCTTGCAACTAATTTCCGGCTGAACAGACAGTGAAATGATCTAGTTTTGCACCCTTTATGTTACTTCCAAACATAAAGCAATATACCTGAAAATAGGATCTGGCTCAACATGAGAAGTTAGAAGTTGCACAATTTATTCCTCAAACGAAAGAAAAAAAAATGTTGCACAATTTTCTTTTCATTGCAATTTTGGTACTATCTGACCTTGTATTGATCTTGGTATCAGGGAGTAGGAATTCTCTTCTCTGGGATATTTGGAACTGGAAGTGGATCATCAGTATCTGTGTAAGATTCTTTCATGGAATCTGCAAATCCTTATCCGTCTTCTATGTAATCATTTATTTTTTGAATTGCCATGAGAACCTTTCTTTCTTGGTTCCATTGCAGTGAAAATGCTGGTCTTTTGGCGCTGACACGTGTTGGCAGTCGAAGGGTTGTTCAAATTTCAGCAGGATTCATGATTTTCTTTTCCATTCTTGGTGAGTAATTCTATCTTCCTACGACTCTCTCTCTAGTAAAAGCCCATATGGTTTGGTTTCTGATGCTTGGTTATCCAGGAAAATTTGGTGCTGTTTTTGCTTCAATTCCAGCTCCAATTGTAGCAGCTCTATACTGCCTTTTCTTTGCATATGTTGGTAAGTCTTCGTGATTATTGTCACCATACTCATACCCATTCAAGGTCAAGCATCTAAATATTCTTTAATTACTCATGAACAGGTTCAGCAGGTCTGAGTTTCCTTCAGTTCTGCAACTTAAACAGCTTCAGGACAAAGTTCATACTTGGATTCTCCATTTTCATGGGCTTATCAATACCGCAATACTTCAACGAGTACACAGCTATTAATGGCTATGGCCCTGTTCACACAGGAGCAAGATGGGTAATCCACCATTATCATGCCTTTTCTAACATTAATCCACAACTGTATAGGAACTCATATTTTTCACATTATGGCAGTTCAATGACATGATAAACGTGCCATTTTCATCAGAGGCTTTCGTTGCTGGGGTTTTGGCATTCTTTTTAGACACCACATTGCACCAGAAAGACAATACAACAAGGAAAGATAGGGGGATGCACTGGTGGGACAAGTTCCGGTCATTTAAGACAGATACACGAAGCGAAGAGTTCTATTCTTTGCCATTCAACCTGAACAAGTTCTTCCCATCTGTGTGATATGGTATGAGTAAATGTAATTTTGGAGTTGTTTGGTGAATGCTGAGGCTTTGGCCCCCAGGCAATGGATATCTTCTATATTTTTGCCTGCTTTTGTCCGCTCTAAGAAAACATGAACTTGGTAACATAAGTGTATAATATTCACTTTTACTCCATTTTCATTCACTTGAGAAGAGATTGAGATGGTAGAAAATCACAGCAATTCCATTCTTTTGGTTCGTGTTTCGTTTTACTGTGTAGTAGTCTGCCACATTTTTTGATGGAAACGCTTCATTTTCAAGAAAATGACTGCAATTTTTCTTACAAGATAGGAAATAATAATTTAAAAAATGAACTTGTGAAGTAATTTCCTGTGACATACTGGTTTGTTGATCATCAGTAGTCTCCAATAATAGTGACAGAAAATCATTAGCAACAACTGCACTCCAACACTATAAAATACTTCCTTTTTTAATTTCAGCAACGTAATTAACTCAGCTTACATAATAAGGTAAAGATGTAAGACAGTCCTCTCTTGTTAAATCTTCACCTATAGAATGCGAAATCGAACTTGCTTTGCTATCAAACTGTCACAAAGCAACTCAGATTTGGCACTTTAACCTAACTATATATATATATATATATATATATATATATATATATATATATATATAAGAGCAACCCCAATGGTGCTTTTTCTTTTACAGAGCATCTTTTAAATTATGAAGAGCATCTAACATGAAGATTAAATATTCAACTCCAATACACTCTTTATAATAACTCTTGTTTTTTTTCTTTCCAAAAAAAATTATCAATTTGTTTTTCTCTTTCTCTATTAATTCTCTTCCATTTTATTGGAACTTCAAATGTCATTAATTGCAAAATGCAGTAGAGAGTCAATGTTACTCTCCACAAATAGAGAGTGATACTGACTCTGTATTTTATTTTTTTGGAACATAGAAAGTGGATTGGAGCCAAAATTTAAAAAT
>CATIWJ010304426.1:0-26407 GCA_949640765.1 Croton laevigatus
CCTGAAATTCTACTAATGATACTTTATTTGAAGTGTGTCTCAATATAGCTCAAAGGAATCAAGCAAATCAATCAAAGAATTACGTGTCTCGATCGAGACACATTAATCTCGATCGAGACAAATGTGCTAAAATATTCCAGCAGGCTAATTTTCGTTCGAAATATGCAATTCTCGCTCGAGACAAAAAGATCATCCTTCAAGTAGCATTGTCTCAATCGAGACACATTCATCTCGATCGAGACAAGTGTCCAAAAATAATCCAGGAAGCTAATTTTCGATCGAGACTCATAATTTTCGTTCGAGACATCAAGGATCATCATTCAGCAACATTGTCTCGATCGAGACGGATCATCATTCAGCAACATCGTCTAGAGTTATCCGAAACATTCAGCAACATCGTCTAGAGAAATTACGTTGAATGATTTGGATTTGGCCATTAATATAATAATTGACTTTAGGTCAATGTAAGGGTCATCTAAGACCCCTAGAGTTATCCGAAACTCCTAAGAGTTATCCGAAACTCTACAGTAAATACAGTAACTTTATCCCTGTGTTCACCAGAGTCCTAGTAGAGCCACTTGAATAATTCAAATAAGTAAATTTGATATCGTTTTATTTATTATTTATTTCAAATGAGTTGATTACTATTTTAATATTTATCATTGAATTATTTTCATTAAAAGATTAATTAATGCATTTATATCTTTAATTGCATGAAAATATTATTATTGATATTTTATAGTTAAAAGTATCCACTGAGCAAAATCGCTCAGCAAGTTTGGTTCATTCTAAACTTGTAGGTATTCTGAAAGACGCGAGAAGATTGTATACAATCAAATAGTATCAAGCTCACCAGAATTGTTTAGCAAGGCATATACTGTGAAATTAAATCAAGGAATAGTAAGAGAAGCTGGAATTAAATTTTCATTTGTTCATTATTGTAAACCTTGTAAATTATATTTTAATAAATTGTAAAAATATGAATTGTATACCATGTAATATGTAATGTGGCACAACTTGGTTCGACCATAAATGGTCCGGTTAAGGGGTGCTACACTTTAATTGTATAGGGAGAAGTGGCTGTGGGAAAAGTCACTGCCCTTCCTTGAAGTTATAGATATCAAACCAATATTTTGAGACTAAAGGTAATTATTAGCTTATTACCCTCTCCTTTCTTAACTACCCATTATTATATTGAGAGAGAGAGAGAGAGAGAGAGAGAGAGAGAGAGAGTAATTATGTCTGCTTTAGCATACGTAATCAAATTTTCAAAATGATGGGGCATTTGTATCTGATCTCGGATATCAGTATAAAACATCTAAATGAATGAAAATTAAAAAAAAAAAACAAAAACAAAAAGTGGGAGTCAAACTTTGACGGTTGGAGAACAATATGACACTATTGCTTATATGCTTGATCACTCGCCCAAATTATCCATTGTCTAATTTGATGAAGTCAGTTTCGTTCCATCCATTGCCTTGTAATGTTGCTGAGGGGACGGACACAAAGGGTTTGGGGAGGGGTTCTAGCCCCTCCATTTTTTTTAATGTTAAAAAATTTTCTTAATTTTTATTTTATTTTATGAAAAATTTAAATATATATAAGGCTGGTACATAACTCAGCCCCTCCCACTTTTCAGCTTGCTTTTGCAACTGCTTTCTCGACTTGGAGGCTGAGGTAAAAGGATTACTTTGTGTACTTCTGAGTGCCAGCACACCATCCACTCGTAAGAAAAAATATATTTCGATTCAGATATTTCATGGACCGGAGCACCTAGCGTAGTTGCTGTATGGAAAGTCATTATGGCTGTGCTGGTGTTGTGTTCTTGTATCCCCGTTTCATAGGCATTGGTGGTTTTGGATGCTGTGTTGGTTTTATTTTCTAGGGAAAAGTACAATAAAGTTTGATGTTTTATCATAATTAACTATTTAGTTTTTGTTTTTGCTATTAATCTTAAAGAGGAAAGATATATTTGCTATAATATTACAAAATTTATTGTGAAGTGCTTGAGGTTTTGTATAACTAACTATTTAAATTCTAGTTAGTTATGTAAAACTTCAGGAAGTTTATGGTACTTATCCCGATTTCTATTACTGTTATTTTTTAGTTGTCGTTGGCAAATGCCATGGGGAGTGCGGGCATAGCTAGCATGATGTTCGATACATACCCTGCATTGCAATTGTGATTACATTGCATGATTTTAATGCAGCGTAATTGTGAATACATTACATATCAGCTTATCAAATTGAAATTGGAATATCAAATTGTTAAAATCCCCAAGTTTTAAGGTTCACTTTATCTGGAGGGTTTATTCATGCCTGCTATGTAAGGTATTTGCCATTTTGTAGGCTAATAACAATTTTTTCACCCCTTAATTTGACAGAGAATCAAATTCTAATAAATCACTTACGTGATTGTAGCTTCATATCCCTTAAAATCACTCCCTCAAATTGCTGTATAATTTGTTATGTAATTTGAGGGAGTGATTTTAAGGGATATAATTATTATATAATTATATATGGTTTTGAGTTTTCACCCCTCGATAAATTAAAATACGTCAAAAGCCCCTAAACAACTATAAAAATATCGAGATGCACCTTTCGTCTGGCAATTAACGGAAGATGCACGTTATGCAAACGGTAGGCTCATTACCCCTTTAGAACCGCAACCTAAAACTAAAAAACGGTGCCGTTTACTTTATGAAACGATGTAGTTTTAACCAAGGATTAAGGTACAAAAAAAATAAAATTTAGGAGCCAAAATGTACTTTTATCATCTTCAACCTTGACTCTCAAGGACCAAACATGAAAATTTTCACCTCAAAATTCCGATTCCATTTCCAGTAGTAAATTTTGCAAGTAGGCATATCAAATTGAAGCCCTCAATGTGAGGATTCATAATTTGGTCTCCATTTTTGTCGGCTAGCTACCGGAAGAACACATTTTAGGTGTTTAAAATATTCTGGTGGTTTTGACCTCCTGACTTGATTCGATCTCCATTTTTTCCCAATAACCGGTGATGATATTGGTGCCAAAAGCCTTATCTTCGCCTGAGAAGCCCATTCGTGTCCTTAGACAAGTCGTCTAACCACCAGAAGTTGGTGGGTGAGATTCGACGCCGAAAATATGAGAGAGAGAGAGAGAGAGAGAGAATTTTGGGTTTTAGACAGTGGCGGACCTAAAAAATATATATAGGGTGGGCGAAATTAAATTAATATAATAATTAAAAAATATGTTAATAGATTTTGAGTGTTCACAATTACAATGCAACTTGACGATTTTTCATATTTGAAATCGTTATATAATTGATTTCTCATCAACACTTCTAAAAAAAACTTATCAACATAAACAACGATAAAACTTATTTTTGTGATATTCCTAATTTATATTTTACAAATTAAATAATTATGAACAAAATTCATCTATTAAAATATTCATAATCAAAACATATATTCAATATTTGAGAAACTAAGTAATCTTAAACAAACTGAAAAATAAATTTTAGATCAACAAAAGAATTATATATAGTACCTTATATATAAATATAAAATGAAGAACAACATATAATATTACTATTTTTCTT
Organism: Croton laevigatus; assembly: GCA_949640765.1. Lineage (NCBI taxonomy): Eukaryota > Viridiplantae > Streptophyta > Magnoliopsida > Malpighiales > Euphorbiaceae > Croton > Croton laevigatus. The sequence continues at coordinate 3,583 of CATIWJ010304426.1, forward strand.
TAAAAAAAATTATCTAATTAATAAAGCAATTTAATAAAGTAAAAATAAAAATTATTAAAAAAAATACATTTATTGTGATTGATGCAACTTTGTTTGATATGTCAAAAATTAAATCTTTGCTATGAATAAGGCGCAGTGGGTTAGGTTTTATAGGATAATTGAGGCAGTAGGTTTTTAGTGGCAAAATTGATTTTTTTTTTTTTTGCTGTAGCCTCCAAATCCTTTTGCACCACGTAAAAGCAGGCCCCGAAGAGACAGAATAACTCAAGCCATCATATTGTTGAAAAGTAAGCATCTGTTCATAGAAACTATCCAAATTAATGAATCTCACATGCCACGGGCCAAACGGCCCAAAGAAGAAGGAAGTCTTTGCTTGCTGCCACCATCACAATATATATACACGGACTCTTTCAAATTCAGGGTGGGCTTGGCATTCAAAAAGTCTGCCACTAGTTTTGGACGATTAAGGGTTAGTCGATGATGACCTGGAGCCAAGTGTCGACGGCGGCCTTGACCCTTAGCAATGAAGCTTGGTGGGTGACAGTCTGGTCCCTTGGAAACGAAGTCCAGTGGCAGGGCTGCAGCTCGTTCGTGCGATGAGAGAAATTAGAAAGGAGAGATTTTTTGTTAAATTTTCATTTTAGTACATGTGATTTACCTTACTCCATGTAGACCCCTAAAACAAAATCTTATTAACAAATAACCCACAAATATATAACAGTGCCGTTTTGTGGAGTTAAGGTGATAAGTGCTAAATATGTCCATATTTTATAGAGAATAAATGTTTAATTTTTATTTACATTTAATTATTAATAGCATTTATCGAACATATTTTGATCTTTGAGGTTTTAGTAGCATTATAATAAAAAGGAACGGAAATAACGGGAATTGGGTATTTTTTTTTAAAACCAGAAATTTAATTGTTACTTTCCAGAAGTAGCAGGGAAGATGGAGTGAAATTCTAACTGAGCATGGGCACGTTCAAGGCAAATTCAAAGTGTCAGATTTCCTATTTTTCCTCCAAGTCCAGCTGGATAAAGATTTTCTTATTTTTGAATATTTTGAATCATTGTAAATTTGTAAATAAAATAATGGAACCATAATATTTTCTAAGATTTTATTCTCAGTAATCTTAGGGTTTTAATTCTCTATTAAAGGGGATTTAGTTGAAAAGGGAAGTCATTGATTGAATTAGGAAAAAAATAAGTTTTTCACTTTTTTTTCATGAGCTGTATGATGGCCTTTAGAGGCTAAACACTTTTTCTTGGTTGAGTTCAGAAGCCATTGGTTCTCTAATTCGTGAGATTATTTTGATCTTAATGAAGTAAGTTTTTCTTTCAAATATAAAATTATTTTCTGTGCTTCTTTCTCCGTGGTTGGTTTAGTTAGAAACTAAGGTGCACATTATGTTTTTAATTAGATTAATTACCAGCTAAACTCAGATTTTGCATCCGTAATTGTGCGAAAATTCTAGTTAAGGGTAGCAATTAAGAATCTTATTTTTCGGCGTAATGAATTTAAGCTCTTAGGAGAATAACTTGTCTTAAGTTTTAATAAGCGGCGTTAGCTTTTTTAATTTAAGATTGAGAGTTTTCAAGCAAGTAAAGTTGATTTTCAATTTAATTTTAGGTTGAACCAAGATTATTTTGATAATTAAGTTCTTAATATCGTCATACTTTATTAAGTTAATGTTAAAAGAAATTTAATGATTCAGAAATTATCCTCACTTTTATTTGGAAGAATAAATTTGTACTTTTAGTCATCAATGATCGAATTAAAAGATTGCCAATAGTGGAAGAACGAAAGCCATTGTTTGCTTTCTATTTGATTTTTTTTGAAAAACTCTTTACTCATTTTTTGTTTTTAATTCAGTCTTTTCGGTTTATCGATATAAAAATCCCCCCCCCCCCTTTCACAATTATTTACGAGTTTTGTATGATTTAAATTCGAGGTTCTTCGTGGGATCGACCCGTGCTTACTGCTAACTATATTTTAGTTTTGTGGATAGTCTGGTTAATTTGGGTGCAGGCGACAGCATTCACCATAATGGTATAGTTCGAAGCCTTCACGCGCCATAAACGAGTTTGTAGTCCACCTTCCGTTAACTGTTGGACAAAGATGCATTTGGTTATTTTTGGGATAATTTAGGGACTTTTGAGTTATATTAGTTTATCGAAGGGTGAAAAGTAAAAAAATGTATAGTTTATGGGCTAAAAAATGTTATCACCCCATTTCGTATGTTGTGTGTTAGCTTGATTTTCTTTGGTATGCAATTTGAACATTGGCTTACTCTATACCTGTGATTGTCCGGATTGCCTTTATTTCCAGTCATAATCTATTAATTGCAGTGACCAGATTGTTGGCAAATTATGCATTTAATTAGTCAATGTTGATTTTTTTTTTTTAATTTGTTGGTCAATCTGTCATATAAATTTAGATAAATTGGGTTAATTTTTGAGGTCGACAGTGCTTGTTTGCTATATTTATAACTAAATTTGTTCATAAACTATTGCATATTATATAACATATTTTGGGTTTAATTTGTGTAGGCACAATTACTTTTTCTTAAAAATTTTTTATTACTATTTTATAATTTATTTTTCATATCTCAATCAAATTTCTTTACCATAATTAATAATTTTATCTATATAAGTACACATTTAAAATGAAAATTTTATTTATATAAACTAATAATAATAATTCTAATAAATATGAAACGATGATTACAAATAAAAATATTGGCTCCCAAAATTGAAAAATTGTCACTAGAAATAGTCTATTTTGTTTTGTTTAAGTTTAGTCATGTATACAGTACCACTGAATTATGAATGAAAGTCTTCTTCATTGAATATTGTGGATGAGTGGATAAAAAGTTAACGTCTGTCAGATCATCTAGAGAATAATTGAACCCGGGGCAGTATCTTTTTGGGCCAACAATATCTAATCTTTATTTTTTATTTTTAACGAAGATATATTTGATTGAGAGGAAGGAATACAAACATTCATTTATCCTTATACAAAAATTTCATTACAAAAAACTTCTATAAGGATTCTAATCTTGAAATTGAAAATTCCAACCGAGTTGATGGAGTATAAATTAGATCTACCTCAGCACATTTCACTCGGTGGTAGCAAACCACAAACTGATAACTAAATAATCTTTCAGCGAGTCTCAACTTGTAATTTTCAACAATAAAACCAGATCTGATCTTTTCTAACCAAGAAAACATCTCCACCCCCCATAGATAAGTTGAGTGTCAACCTTGAAAGTATCTCTATAGCCAAAACAAAAGCACAACCTTATAGATCTATATCAAGACTAGATCCAAAGCAAGAGACTAAAATCCCATAAAAATAGCCATGAATTGTAGAAATCAAATAAATTCAAAGCTTAAAAAAAAATAACAAACAACAAAGAAAATAAAGAAAATCGGACACAGAGGGGGCCACTATTGACGAAACCACCGACGGCAGTCCAAAAAACCACCCCCAGATGTTATCGGAGTCCAAGAAAGAATGCCTATGAGAGAAGGAAAAGAATATTTTATTTTTTTTCAGTTTTTAAAATTTTTCCAACAATACCTATCAATCAATGTTTTTTTTTTATCTTCTGATCATAAATCAATGTAATAAATACTAATCTCACAAATATAATTTCACTTCTGCTTTTATAATTTTTTTTAAAAAGTAATTAATCTAATTAAAAAAAGATTGAGTTATAAATTACATTATTCTTTTCACTTATATTTTAACATTTTTCTTGATGAATTATAAGCATAAACATAAAATAATAATTCTTTGTTGAAAGGAAAAAATAAAATAATAACTAATATTCATTAAAGTACGTAAAAATGGACCTACATTAATTAGCATTATATTAGTCATCATTAGATTCTAATAATAACATTGGGTGCCGGTAAAAATAGTGGTGTGTGAATTTATAACTACCTTAAAAAAAAATTGTGGTGGTACCTAATGTATGACTGTTGAATATGATATTATTATGACTATTTATTCGTTTTTCTGAGAAAAAGGTATTATGTCTATTCATTAAAAGTTGGGTTTGCTTACTTCTCATTTTCATTTTCTTATCGCAAATTAAGAAAGAAAAATGGCAGAGAGTTTCCCCATGATCGGTGGCCTTGGCCTTAACAGCTATGCCAACAATTCTACCAAACAGGTACAATTTTATTTAATTTTCTTCTTTGATTATTCTGATTGTAACAATGAAAGTATAAAATTTTTCAACTTTAGCTATAAATTTAACTTTTTTTTTTCATTTTTTAGGGAAAAATTATAATAATCTTGTTTATTTATGTGAAATACACATCGAATATTGATTGAGATTTGATATGATATCCAGTCGTGGTCTCCGGATTGGGTTGTGACAATTTATTTATTTACTACTTGCTTTGTCAAATTATTGGCTTAATTTATAAATCAGATTTTGGAGTTTGTACTTTGTAGGGACCAAAATAAAATTTCAGACATATTTATAGAGATCAGATCTAAATGGCTGTAATTTTGTTTGAATTTGAGGCCTAGATTCACAGTAGATCCTTCCTCCTACCTCAGCCACTGTCTGTAAGTGGGTTTATGAATTGGGTTTAGGCAAAAGCGTTTCCTAGAGGTTTAGTCATAATTTTAGATTTTTACTCAAGTTATAACTTTCTATTTATTCGATTATACGATAAGCGATGGTTTATTTGTCAATTCATTGGGTTTTGATGGTTATAATTTGCAAATTGGGTTGGAAGGATTAAATAATTTAACCCAAAAAAATTACAACTTTGTTTCTGAAATTTGGTTGATATTGTGATTTAATTACTGATTTTCGACAAAATAGCTTTCATGTCCCTAAAGTTCGGCTATTTTTTTTCATTTTCGTCTCTAAGATTTGGTTAATATACCATCAAAAATTGGATAGATTGATTAAATAGTTGGACAGAAACAAACAGTAGGAATGAGAGAATTATTTTGTCAAAATAAAAAAAAAAAGCGACTAAATAATAATATTGGTCTAATCTACAATAATTTTTCCTCTAAAAAAAAAGTGCAGGATGAGATAATTTAAATTAAAAAGTAGAGAGATAATATAGTATAATTTATTTTGAGTTGTTTGTATGTATTTTTGATGTAGAAAGAAGGAGCAGAAGCAGCAAAATCATTGTTATTCGAAGGAATTATTGAGAATCTTGAAATAGAAAATATTCCTCCCAATTACAAATTTACAATAGCTGATTTGGGTTGTGCAACTGGACCCAATACATTCTTTTCAATCAACAATATAATTGAAGCAATAACCCATAAATTCAATAATATTGATTTACCAGAATTTCAAGTATATTTCAATGACCATATTTCTAATGACTTCAATACCCTTTTTGCTAGTTTCCCCCTAGATAAAAAATATTTTGGCTATGGAGCTCCAGGTTCATTTTATGGTAGATTATTTCCAAAATCATTTCTAAATTTTGCATTTTCGGCTATCGCTTTACATTGGCTTTCCAGGACACCTCCAGAATTAAATGACCCAAATTCTGGAATTTGTAACAAAGGTAGAATTCATTATGAAAATGCACCAAAAGATGTTTGTGAGGCCTATTTTGGTCAATATGCTTTGGATATGGAAGCATTTTTATCTGCTAGAGCTGAAGAAATTGTTGGTGGCGGATTAATGGCAATACTAATTCCAGGAAGGCCAAATGGGACACTTCCTTCTGAGATTTCAATTCCATATGTTCCTACTATTGAATCTTGCCTAGTTGACATGGCTAATGAGGTACGAGTAATCTACTTCCAAAATTGATTGTTTTTCATTAGTTATAATTTAATCGACAGTATTTATTTATGATAATGCTTATATCTATTTAATGTCAAATTGACATGTTAATGATGTTGTCTTAGCAGACTTTCTATTTTTTTTTTATCAGTCTATCATGTTATGCCTAGATTAATGTTATATGACTGATACACATAAAATTGGGTCTAGGTCACTAATCGAGAAAAAGAGAAGATCACTATTTTAACCCCTAACAAGACGTATATTTTGCAAGATTTCTTTCAATTTGGTGCAATCAAACATAGGTTAGCAAATTGGGATGAAATTAACACAATGATATAATTAAAGAACTCAACAAAATTTAGGGTAAAATATATTGTTGCCATTTTTATACCTTCAACTTGCCATTTATGCATAGGGTTAAATTTGATTATTTATTTTGAATGAGACATTTTTTTAAAGGCATAATTATTTTTCATTTCTCTAATTTTTTCCCACTCAATTGGATTTACCATAACCTTTTTTTACTTCTTATTTTTAACTATTTTCAGGGAATACTCAGCTGGGAAAAAATACACTCCTTAAACTTGCCAATTTACCGCCCTTCTATAGATGAATTAACAAATATTATACAAAAAAATAATAAGTTTAGAATTGTAAAATTGGAAACAATAGCTACAAAAATTTCACCCTCCACAAAATTTAGTCCAAGAGAACTAAGATCTGGGTTAGAAAATATTTTCAAATCCCACTTTGGAAATGAAGTAACTGAAGAAATTTTTGAGAGATATGCTGCAAAATTTGAAGAGTTTCCTTCAGAAACATCTACTAAAGCTTGTCACATTGGATTGTTTATTGTTCTCAAGAGGCATCTTTGAATAAAGAGTTGCTTTAGAGTTTATTTTGCCTTTTCTTTTGGACTTTATGTGCATTGGATTGTGAAGGATATTACAATATGCATTTTGATTTGTATTGTATTTTGTAAAACAAATTATGCAATCCATTCATAAATAATTTTTTTTTAGAAATAAAACTGAAATCTTCCATTAATAAGGAAAAGAGTACATCAATAAAATAAAGCAATACAAGCATAGAGACTTGAATAACAAATTCAACACTAATAAATAAAACTTCCAAAGAGACGCTAGTTTGACACTAATTCGTCTTTCAATGATGCCTGCCTGAAATCCTTCAAAATCAGTGCTAGATCTACTTTTCCCCCTACCAACAGAACATCTTCAACTTCAAGGACAAACAACACACAAGCCTAGTAGAAACATCCGTGGACAAGTGAAAAAAGAAAAAAAACTGCCACAAACAAGCACACTTTGCAAAAATGGAACCAAACTTCGCAAAGGAAGAATCACAACCCTCCTAAAGAGGAAACCAAACCTCACAAATTGAGGGAATAAGTTAGAATTTCAGTGGAAAAGATCTGGAACTTTATTTGAGAAAACACAAAAAAAAAAAAACACACACACACACACACAAATAAAAGAAGAAAAATCCTTCAAAAAAAAAAATAAAAGAAGAAAAAGCAAAGAAAGGAAGGGTACATCTGTGATGAACAACGGTAGTAGCCTTAGGAGACTAGAAGAAGAAGTTTTAGTTGAAAGAAAATATTGGGGGAGAGAAAAGCGGCTACGGTTTATTATTTCTTGAATATTTTTTTTTTTTCATAAATAAATTTAGAAAGCTTTGATATCCTTGATAATTTGGAGGGTGTTTTGTAACATCCTAAAAATAATAATTCTTGGATAACAAAAATAACTTAAAGAATCAAATTGTAGTTTATAAAAAATATTAGATTAAATGAAAAATGAATTATATTAAATTTTAGTAATGAATTATTTTATAGAAAATTTATTTAATTAAATATTTAGAAAATAATTAAATTGAATATTTTACAAATTGGCAAATTTTTACCACATGGGGTAAAATACGGTAAAACAGTAAATTTAAAATTTACCCTAGTTAAATAGTAAAATATTAAACCAAGAATAAATATGATAAAAATGAAGTAAACCTTAAATAAATCCTTTGGCAATTGTAAACTCTTGTAAACAAAGATATACCTATTTAATTTAATTTGAAAATTAAGTAAATAATAAGTAAAATCAAATAAATTAAGTATCAAATGTACAATTAAAATTCAGATTTATTTAGAGACAAACTTAAATAAGTATTTGTGACATTTTTATCACATATTAAAGATATAATTTGAAGGATTTACAATAAAATGAAAAATATGGATAAAAATGGATTAAAAGTAAATTGCAATTAAATTTTAACACAAGTAAAATTTAAATCTGTCGCATACCATAATTGAAGTGGAATTATTAGTGGAAAATTAGTGGAAATTAGTGGGAGACAAGAAATGAAATTTAATTTGAAATTTAGAGAATTGTCAAAAAGTAAATAGTAAATTAAAAAAATGGAAACTAAAATACAAAAAAATTAATAGTGTAATCTGGTCTATAAAATGACCCCTGACCTCTGAAGAGTCATTAGAGTGTCTAAAATTTTGGATAAACATAAAAAATTGAGAGAAAACCCAAGAAAATTCGAACCAGCCCAGCCGCAGTGTCGTTTGGCGTGTCACCCGCGCGTCCTCGTTTGTCGTTTTGGTTCCGTCCGCAGCATCTCGGCAGAGCGCGCGACTGACGGAAAATATCCGTTTCATCCTCACACTTTCTAGCCGCTTTCAATTTCGTCCTTCCTCCTCTGAAATAATTCGGTATTGACCCCGCAACTTAATTTATCTCTTCATTTTCGTCCTAATATCTGATTAATATATAAATTAAGTTTAATTTTGAAATTAAATATTTTTGGGGTGTCAATAAATTAATTAAAGGCTATAATTAAATTTGATATGACTAAAATAAATATTAGAAACTGATTTTTGAGATAAAAATTGAAAGATGAATATTTTTATTAATTTTTGGTAAGTGATTTAACTTAATCTTGAAATTAAATATTCATGTGACTTAATTAAATTAATTTGACAATAATATTAGATCTGAAAACGACTATAAAATGAGTTTAATTAAATTATATGACAAAAATTTGATGATTAACATATATGACATATTTATTAAATATTTGGACAAATAAAATTAAATGGATACAATCAAAAATAAACATATGGACTATTATATGGACTATTTTATGAACAAATATGGATAATACCTTATAATTATTGGATATGGATAATGATAGGACAAAAGACAGTACGAGGAATTAAGATATAGGAACTGTAACAACGGAGACAGATTTGATACTTTAATTAATGTAAAGTTAAATTTTATTTTATTCATGATTTTAATTATTTGCATTAAATGATTTATTGAAATTATTTGGATTGAATGTTTAATTATTTCTATTGGTTATGAATTATTTGAGATTGTGATCTTGGTTAATAAGAGAAAGAATTAAGAATTTTAAATATCCTTATGTTGGATAAAATAATATTTGTTTAATTAAAGATTTTTAATTATTGTTTTATATGATATATCTAATAATTATTATTACTATTGTTATTATTACTATTATTATTATTATTATTATTATTATTTTATTTTTACTACTACTATCATTATTATTTTTACTATTATTCTTATTATTATGGTTATTTTAATTGATGTTAATATTGTTATTATCTAACTTATTTTTACACTCTTTCAATATATATATATATATATATATATATATATATGAAAACCCAAAATTAATAAAGTGATGAGTGGTAGTGATTGTGATTGTGATTGAAATCCAATATTGGCGTGATTTTTTTGTCACTTCAAGCTAACTTAGTACTATGGTGACACAACACAAGGGTTGAAATTGTAATCACATTTATAAATTAAGATGAAATCATTGAAAAAAGTCTTAAAAATAAGGAAAAAATGATAGACCATAAAACTTAGGGAAAACATATTTTATGCAACGAAAGTCTGACCATCCACCTTCTATTGTTTCTTTTACAATGGCATAATAATAGAATTACTTTTGATTCTCAAATTCTAGATTCAAATTTGTAATTTGGGGCCTATATAATACTAGATTTAGTCGTAAACTTCTTGTGCTATTAATTTGGGTTATATACTTAAAAGATTTAGAGAAACAATTATTTAAATTAATAATCAAACAAAATAACAATCATAATCCCAAAAAGAAAGAAACACAATGCGAACCCACTAACGTAGTTCATGGTGGTGCCAAATTGAACAATGTAAACGAACAATAAAAGAAGAATGAAATGTATGCTTCTCAATTCTCAATGATAACCCCATAATAATAATGTGGGTCATTCCATATATTCGTATAAACACTATTTTCCCCTTTTCATAAGAAGATATATTTAGTTATTATGAGATAGCTCAAAGTTGAGAAAATGCAGAAAGATAGCATTACTCTTTTGTTAGTGTCAAGAAGATTTATGTGAGGTCATTAATAACTAGGCATGACATAATACATTATTTTGCAATTATGATTTATTATCCTTAAAAAAATGCTAATATGTCATTTTTAAACTATATAAAATTACTACTGTTTGTTTTAACCGAAGTCAATTCTTTTTTTCAACTAAATAAATTAAACCAAGGCATCGTTTAATTCAAATTAACTTACTTTCAGATAAGTTAACTTTTCGATAAATAAATTTGTGGAGAAATCAATTCCTAATAAGTAAAAACTAAATATTGCTGGATTTGTTTCATAAACTCTCGAAAAATTGAATATTTAATAAAATATAATAGTAAAATATTATAAGCATTTGTACAATAATTTTTTACATCAAATAACAAAAATAAAATAGAAAATTTTCATATTTATAACTAAAAAAAAAAAAATTAGATTGGAGAGGTAAAATTACTTTCCATGCATAAGAGAAATTGAGTTGCTTTATAGGCTAAGTACTTTTCATGATTTAAATAAAGTATAGGCTAAGTACTTTTCATGATTTAAATAAAGTATTATCAAACTGTTTTTCATGCTTTATGCTCCAACTCTTTGGATAATTTGGAGTTTGAGAGTGTTTTAAAAGACTGTAGGATTTTATTTTCTAGATGTACAAACATGTGTGTACGTTGGCTTCAAGACAAGCGATTAGGACGGTTCCCTCTCTAGCTCTTGCTTGCTTAATGTATGGCACGGTTCTTAGTGATTTTTACGAATGAAGCATCCCTTTTAGGTTTTTGGAAAAAAAATGTATATATTGGTACTTGCTACACATAAGTAAATGATATCCATCTAAGTGGGTAAGCTTCTTTTGGAATCGAAATCAAAAGAGGCCCAAATCAATTTAAGGATGAAATGGGAACTTGAAATGAAGATTGACGTGCATGAACTAGCCAAGTCAAAGTAGGCCATTTTTTCAATCCCTTTTCTTCTTTTGCTAAGTCTCTATCTCTCAATAAGGTCCCCTTTCTTTTTCATTTACACAAAAAAAAAAAGGCTTATAATGCTCGTTACTTGCACATGAAATGAGTGGGTCAACATATATAATCCTCATCTAGCCATATATATCTATATTGGTTTTATAAAAGTAAAAAAAAAAGCTATTATATATATTGATCATTGAAGAAAAATATATTTGTAATTTTGTTTCTGATATGCTCATCCTTGTATTGTAGCCATCAAGAATCAAGAGGATTGTTATAATTAAAATTTTGAGCAATTTGTAGGTTCTAATTTATAAAGGTTATTTTTTTGGGTTAATTAGGAATATAAAAAGGTTATATATGTTTTCCTTTTAGTTACCCCCAAGGTTTGAACCCAGGACCTTTTGATCTTTGGTGACTTACCTCACCACCGGAAAAAAAAAAAAAAGGAGGTTATATATAAAATAAGTAAAAAGAGGTAATGAATCCATGTTGATTGTGGTTTGTAATTTCAACCATGTTAGGTAAAATGGGATCAATTTTATTGATTAGGACATCCATCATTTCCTAGCTGTTTGATTACCAATTTGCATCTTATTTGTTACAAACCAGATAGTTGCATTATTCTCAGTTGTTCGGTAAAAAAATAATCAAGTAGTAATATGATTTTTTTTTTTTTTATATAATTGCATATTGCTATTGCCATATAATCATTGAATCATTGCGTGGGGTGTAACCTGATTAATTTTTATACATTCCATTCTAAAAATTTGTAATATGTGAAAATTTTGAATTTTATTTAATGATTTATAAATTATACATTTTTATGTATTTTTTATTATTGCTGATGGTTATACAATCTTTATAGAAAAATAAAAGGTGCTTCCTCCATTTTATTATTTTGGGAAAATCTACCAAAATAATAGAATTAAGAAAACAATTTATTTGAATATTTATCCACTATTTCTACCCATTTTACCCCTCAATTGCAATTAATGAACACCCTTTTACGGGTTACTATAATTTTGTTATGTTTAAATTCAAAAGTTTCATCAATTATGAAAAACTCTTAAACAACAAAGTGGAGGTAAACACTTACTCTGAATGTTACAATCAAAATCTATTTGATATTAGTAAATCTACCACGTAAACTCCAAATTTAATCTACCACGAAAATTCAAAGTGACGCCACAACTCTTATGAACACTTATAATCTTTATGTTTTTTCCCCCTAGGAATGAAAGCAGTTGTTAGTTTATTGAAATAAGACCACTATTGTAAATAATGGTCACATATTTCATTTTAAAATTTAGGAATTGTTATTAAAAACAGTGAGTCAGTTATAAGTTGTAACACAGTTTTTTTCGAAAATTTGTGTAAAATTGGAAACAAAAACGTTAAATTGAGCATGATTATACACATGCAGTTCTCAACCCAATATCATTTAATTTGTATTGGAATTTCAATTTTATTAACTAAGCCATTACCCTTTGTCCATTACTAGTATTGGTTTTAGGTCAATCAGAACGGGTAGGAAAGAGGTAAAACAAGGGTAATATAGACATTCACCATTTGCATATTTTTCAATCTTTTTTCAATCTTACTCGATTTAAAAAATGTCTCTGAAAAAATCGAATGCCATAGATGGAAATTTTCTCTAAATAAACTTAATGGAGAGGGTAATTTGGAATCAAGTATGACTCACAAGTGTCTAGAGCAAGTCACATGGTGGTAGTCCAAAACAATTTGATTTCAAGTCTTTTAGGGAAACGGTTTCAATAATTAAAATAATTAGAAAAAGAGCTTTATTGTCCAAAAAAAACTGGTAAATTAGGAGAAAAACAGATATTTGATTAATTTATTTTACAAAAAAGGAGACTTAGTTAATTTATTTAATAAAAAATGATATAAATACAAAAACAAAATATATATAATTATTGTATATTTTTTGTAAAATTGTTGTACAGTTTTTATAAAAGAATAAGCAAATATAGATTTATTGTATAGTTTTTACACCACTATTGTACAATTACTGTATTATTGTTATACAATTATTGTACATATTTTGTATAATTACCGTTCAATAATTTTTTTAAATAATAAAAATATTTTCAAAATTTAATAAAACTTTATTTTTTTTCCCAATTTTGCTGTATGTCGTATTTTAAAAATAAAACAAAGGATGGATTTACATATTCCCCTTTGATTACCTAAGTGTTAGAATTCAAAATAACAGGCCATTTAAATATGGCCCATCTAAACTTTGCATATTGGCAAAGAATGCCCAGAAAGATTTACCAATATTGGAAAAGTGAAATTGTAATAACAGTAAATTTTATTACTCAATTTAGAAAATGTCACCTATTTTATAATATTAAATAAATATAATTTTTTAAAATATTAAGTAAATTTATTTTAAATAATAGTAAATATGTATACTTACTTTTATATTAATTTTTACTTTTATATTAAGTTAATATACATATTTATCAAATAGTGAATAGAAAAATACGGGTATTTCATATAAATAGGTGTACTAACATATATTATATTAATAAATACAAAAATAAAAAATTGAAATTTAGCTAATTGATATTTTTTTATAATAAAATCATAAAAAGTACATTTATTAAGTTGCCCTTGGAAAATAAGATTTACTTCATGATAATTAACCATTTATTTGTTAAATTTTCTATACCCTAATCGAGTGATTGAATTAAGAAATTGGGTAACCTTTCACTTTGAGAAGTTCATTCGAAATGATGTTATAACTTTCCGAAGAGAGAAAATGAATTGTTTATTTCTCGATTAATGAATCTAGTACAAGCTATGAGTTCTTATATATTATACTACAAGTGAAGAGAAAGAATATTTACAATTATAACCCTACACAATAAGTATATTATGATGATTGGCATGCCTAATCTATGGGCCAGAAGAGAAAAGACATTTGCTAATTTGCAATTACAAATTGAAAGGCCTAATCGAAAAAAAGAAAAAGAACAAAGGTGTTAAATCTTTGGTAAAACCAGTTGTCACACGTGTGGAACTAATCATGTTTAGCACTAAACCGCATCTCAACCTCATCATTCACTCCATTTTAATTTAGACTACCCACCATACACTATTAAAACACTTTTTTTCCATTCTATTTTTTAATCCTTAAATTAACCAAATTTATAATCAATGGGTTGTTTTGTTTTTTGAAAAAGGAAGAGAATGGTGGACCACCCGCTCGTGCAATGCATGAGAGCTTGGGCCCACAGCCCTTCTTTTATTTTGAAGCCCATGTAGAAATAGGAGGAAAAATATAAAAGATAAAGTACAAGTCAAATGATTTTGTCACATGAAGGATGCCTGCCTGCCTGGCTGTCACCCTCCGTTGGAATTTACTATTTGTTTGGATATCAACATGGAAAAATAAGTAAAGAGTGGTGGCATCAAGAAAAGGAAATTACTGTAATTTCAGCATTTAAAAACAAAAGTTCAAAAAAAAAAAAAAAATATATATATATATATATATATATATCATTTAATTGGGAATTTATTTTCTCATGACAATCATTTAAAATAATTATTAGTATGTTGTTTAATTGATTATCCTATAATATTTATATAATAATATCTAAAGATTGTTGAAAATGCGATATTTTAGATTTGATTTAGTTATAGGATTCATCTGTAAAAAAGATATGTAACTTGCAATATTATTATTAGTTTATAAACAGTCTCATGTATACAAAAAAATAATAATTTAGATTTTCATAATTTAAATTCTATAAAATTTATCTTAATAAATTTGTAATCAATACATTTAAGGTAAGTCATAATGTCTGTCACAATAATTTTTCCAACAAAAACAACCTTAAAGTAATTTCTTTTTTTTGAAAAAAAAAATTCTCTTGATTTTTCTTCAACTAAAACTAGCATAAAAGTCAATCAATTCGGAAAGAGCAATAGATCATAAAACTCTATAGTGTAAATGTTAATGAGCAATGGAATTGCGAAGGGAGGTGACATAAATAGGTCCCCACTAAGGTGATTCAATTATTGCACCCAAATTTTCTTTTATAAAAATGGGAAAGAAGAGAACCCTCAAGTAGTATAAAGAAAAATTTTAAAAAGAAAAAGGTAGAAAAGCAAGTGTTTGTTTATCTATTTATAGAGTGAAAGTTGGTCCATTGCTTCTCTCAAAATTGCTCAGTAGCAATAAGAAAGGAGAAGGTTATAACAATGGCGTCTGAGAAGGTGGAAACTGTTATAGCTGGAAATTACGTTGAAATGGAGAGAGAAGACGGCAATTCTAAGTCTACTAAGTCTAAATTGTCCAAGTTTTTTTGGCACGGCGGCTCTGTATACGATGCTTGGTTTAGCTGTTCGTCTAATCAGGCAATATATTTATTTCATGTTAATTAATTTGTTTTTGGATTTTAGATTATGAATAGTGAACTTATAATTAATACTATTGTGATCAAAGCTCATTAATTGTTATTTTTGTTTGGAATGGAATTAGGTGGCACAAGTTCTTCTTACATTGCCTTACTCATTTTCACAATTGGGAATGTTATCTGGAATTCTTTTTCAACTATTCTACGGTTTGATGGGAAGTTGGACTGCTTACCTTATAAGTGTTCTATACGTTGAATACAGAACTAGAAAGGAAAGAGAAAAGGTTGATTTTAGGAATCATGTCATTCAGGTATATTTCATTTCATTGCTTTCCTTTTTATTCTAACCCTCTCTTTCACTCTAATTCTCATTTTAACCTTTACATAAATTAAAAATAATCAATTTAATTCAGACTGACTTTATTTATAAACAATTCAACTACGTAAACGTCATTCTTAATACAACGTAAATAATAGTAAAGTGACACTATGAGTGAAGTATAAAAAAAAAAAAAAAGCCAAAAGTGACATTTATAGCGGAATAGAACGAGTGACAATTTTTTTTTTTTTTGTAAATTTTCAAGTGTGATGAATTAACAAATAGACCATAAAATCACAAAGTGTAAAAGTTACCAAAAAAAGGTTTTTTTCCCACTTTTTATGCTATGAGAGCAAACTTAATTATGAATACAGCCAAAAAAATACTAGTATATATTTTTATGTATCTGATTTTGATTAGTTTGAAATTAAGACTAAATTATTGATGTTATTATCTAACATAAACTAGATTGTGTCTTAGAGTAATCATTATGATTCAAAGTTCTAATGGAATCTAAAGATCAGAAAGTTTTCAATAATATAAAGATTATGCATAATTTAAATTTTGACATAATCTAATTACAAGGATTATTATTAATTTTCAGTGGTTTGAAGTGCTTGATGGGTTACTAGGGAAGCACTGGAGAAATGCAGGCCTATTTTTCAATTGCACTTTTCTTCTATTTGGATCTGTTATTCAACTGATTGCTTGTGCAAGGTAAATATACATATATTTATGATATTAATAATACGATAAGTTGAGTATAATTTTGGGTTTTTTGAATAATTAGATATAGATGTTTTAGCTAATTTATAATAAAATATGAATTAATTGCAGCAACATATACTATATTAATGATAATCTGGACAAGAGGACATGGACCTACATATTTGGAGCATGTTGTGCAACTACTGTCTTCATTCCTTCATTCCATAATTACAGAATTTGGTCATTTTTAGGCCTTATTATGACTACTTACACTGCTTGGTATATGGCTATTGCTGCCCTTGCTCATGGACAGGTACCCTTATTAACTAATTAATTAATAAGTTGAATCTTTGGATTGTTAATTAATCACTTGATTATTTAGTTAATTAATCACTCTTTCTTTTTCCTTTGATTTGATTTGATTTGATTGAAGATTGAAGGAGTGAAACATTCGGGTCCAACCAAAATGGTTCTCTACTTTACTGGGGCCACCAATATTCTTTACACCTTTGGTGGGCATGCTGTCACAGTGTAAGATATTTTTAATTAATTGGTGTGTTTAGTATTGTTAATTACTGTAGTTAATGTGCAAATACACATAAGCATCCATAAAATCTGGAAAGAGTTTCCTAATTTGGGAACACCTTTTCCGTAGAAACCGGTAATCAGAATTGTAATTAACTTTATTCTTCACTTTGTTGGTCGATAAGATGACTAATGAAATTAAAAGGCATAGATTGGCATCGAACTATTAAATTTAAGATTCAAAAGTTTAAGCATATATCTCGAGCCATATTCAACTATACAGAACTAGTAGTTCAGTATCTGCCAACTTATTAAAGATAAATTTTTCATTTAAAAAAAAAAGATGATATTTATGAGGAAAATTAATGAAGGATTTGCTTGGTTGCAGGGAAATTATGCATGCTATGTGGAAGCCACAAAAGTTCAAGTTAATATATTTGTTGGCAACAATATATGTATTAACTCTAACACTACCTTCAGCTTGTGCAGTGTATTGGGCATTTGGGGATTTACTACTTACCCATTCTAATGCTCTTTCCTTACTTCCAAGAAATGGATTCAGAGACACTGCTGTTGTTCTCATGCTAATCCATCAGGTTCATCTTAATTAATTAATTATCACTACAATTCAAAATTAGTTTATTTTCTAAAAAGGGTGACATAAAATTTCATTCTTTGCTGCAGTTTATAACATTTGGATTTGCTTGCACCCCTTTATACTTTGTATGGGAGAAATTCATTAGAGTACATGAAACTAAGAGCTTATTGAAGAGAGCATTGGCTAGACTTCCTGTGGTTGTACCAATTTGGTTCTTAGCTATTATCTTTCCATTTTTCGGTCCTATTAATTCAACTGTGGGATCTCTTTTAGTTAGCTTCACAGTTTACATTATTCCTGCTTTAGCACACATGATTACTTTCTCAACCGCGTCAGCTCGGGAGGTAATTACCTTTCTTAATTAATTTTCTCTTCACATTAATTACATTTCTATCATTCTTATTATACAGTAATTGATTGAATATTATTGGTTTTTTGTTTAACAGAATGCAGTAGAGAGGCCACCATCAATTGTAGGAGGTTGGGTTGGATTATTTTGTGTGAACCTATTTGTAGTAGTGTGGGTTTTGATAGTGGGATTTGGGTTTGGAGGATGGGCAAGTATGCTCAATTTCATTCATCAAATTGATACATTTGGTTTGTTCACTAAGTGCTATCAATGCCCTCCCCACAAGGCTTGATGAGTAAATTCCTTATTTTCAAAAGGCAAGTTTAACAATTTAATATACTTAAGGAAGTGTGTAAAGAGATTGGCATTTTTTGTTTATCTTTTCTGTAAGAGCTATTGTTGATGGTTGTGAAGAAAAAGGTGTGATGGCAATTATGGCCATCCCCCCTTATACAGACCAGACCTATAGTTGTAATTTTATTTTTGTGTGTTGATTAATCTTTTCAAGGATGCAGTTCCCTTGGTTTTTTTGGGATACATATATAAATTGTTCAATAACTTATTTTACAATTTCATTTGCTAGTACATACTTGATTTGGACTTTTGAAAAAAAAAAATTATACATAAAAGTCGCTACAAACCCTTAATCAAGATTCTTATCCATATTCAGACGATGAAGGAATATTTGTTAGAATATAAAAAGAAAATTGATTGGTTGAAAAATAGGTTATGAAGTTATTGTGGACATTGTCAACATTCCACATAGTTTAAGAATTTGTTTAAAATCTCCATCAATATGGGGTTTAATGTAATTATAAAATTAACAAATAATGTGACAATTACTTTTATATATATGAAAAAGAAACCAAGAAGCCTTATATAAAATTAATTTATTTAAAAAGCATACACACACATTGCTAAATAATCATATATCTCAAGTCATTTTCAAATCAAGATGGAAGATTAGATGTTGATAAAGAAATGGAGAGGTAAATGAAAGGTCCACAAGGACCAAACTGATAGTGCCAAGAATGGGTAAGGACTAAGGACCTCACTTTCTGCTTGCTTTATTATTATTTTTTAAAACATATAATGGTTAGGTTCATATCCTCTCAGACACCATTTCCTTTAGATGGCTAAAAAGCAGCACATGCTATGCTATATTAAAGAGTGAAAGGCTATTGAATGAAGCAAAGCTCAATCATAATTAAAAGTCTTTGAATTCGAAACTTGAGAGAATGTAGTTGTATTAGTCTAGCTCCAAATCGAATTATAATGAACACCTGTATCCTGATGACTGGAGACGGGACAATTATTTCTAGAAAAGAGTGAAAGGTTTGTGAGAATATGTGTACAAATAGACAACTACTTACTAACATTGGCTATTTGGCTACAAAGAATTAGGGTTTGGTAAGGGATGGGATGGGATGATTCAATTTGACTGGCCAAATTTGGTGTGCTTACTAATCTATCTCTTTATGTCGTTTGAGTTTCTTTTCATTTTGGTACTAGCTAATTGGAATTATGCAATCTATTTGAACGTATTGTAAAAAACAAATGAGAAACAGCAAATTGAGTTTATAAATCTATCCATTTATTGATTGTTTGTAGCCATAAATTATTGATGTCGCTCAGAAATGAAACGTAGAAAATTAACTTTAGTAGGCTCCAAAATATACCATTGTATAATATGATACGAATTGTATTATTATTATTATTATTAGTAGTATTATTGAATGAGACCTTTAATAGAATTTGAAGTCGGGATTTACAGAGATAAAATTCACTTATGTAAGAAAAGAAATTGCGTAGTTAATATTAAAGACTCCAATATTAATTCAAATGAAGGTTCATGAAACACAAGAGTAGTTAAAAGTTGAATGGATAATTAGCTATATGTTGCACATATTATTTAGAAATATTTGAATGGAAATGAAAAGTGTTTGTGGACCACTCGTGGTAGGCTTATAAGTTATAGTGACTTCCTACCTGCATATGGCTTATAGTGAAAATGAAGGAGCTTATGACTTACGAGTTTACCACTCTCTCAAAAAGCTCTTCTCTACGAACTAAAGCTTGAGTTGGGCCAATCAAGTCATAACAACAAATGAAATTGGCAAAAAAAAAAGTGAAAGGGCCATTTGACTAAGGAAAGCGGGTGGGGTTAGCTACACATGATCAATTCTTTTAAGTAGGGACATTTTATTTTGTTCAAGAACTTTCTAAGATAGTCTTCGTCATCATGGAATGTTTCTGATTTATTCTTATTTTCCAATCATAAAATCAATGAATCAATAAAATAAAATTGGCTTTGAGCCAACTGGACTTTCAAGATGTTTTTATAATATCAATTTCTTTTCTTTCTCTTCTATATAAAATACTCAAATGTTTTTCTTTGATTAAAATTATTAGGGAATATATATAAAATAAAAATGCCTCTCCCTTTAGAATGTTATAAAAAATTCACTCACAACGGTGGATACTAAATATTCGACATTATCATATGGTAAAAAGGGGAAATGAGAAATTGTGAATTATTGTTGGGAGTGAGAAAAATGATAGCTTCGCACAATAACAAAGAAGAGAAGGTTGTAGAGAGAGCAATTAGTATGGCTATATTTTGTGATGTATCTGGTTGTAGGGTTATGAAAAATAGAACAAATATCGATCAAATAAAAATCAGTACGTGTTTATTAGGTACACGTGTGTGGGTCCTGATTGCCAATTACGTGCGAATGTCATCTGAAATGTGTCACCATGTGGTTGTAGAGCTGGCAATACTTCCTTCAGTTACAATTACAATTACAATACCTCTCTGCCTCTGCATGCCTAATTACAAACTTGTTCCATGAGTATGACATTAGTAATTTTATTTTCTAACAAGTTTAGTAGTCATTAGATTGGTTAGTGAATTTAATAATGCGGTAATCCTGCAAATATTTTCTGTTGCCGATCCCTAAGTAGAATATAACCTTCACCATTAACTTTAGTAGAAAAAGGAAAAAGAAAAACAATGGGTTTTGGAGGGAACCGAATAATGTAAATTGGCACAAACACATAGTCTGCAATTTGAACCATCGGTGAAAAATTAATTCGCTCCTTAAGATTTACGAGGCACAAGTTGACTTGGCTTCCCGATAAAATTGTAAAAATTGGTGCATTTTTATACCTTGCCATGTTAAAATTCAAGATTTTAAAATCACATGCTAATGAGTATGTGATAGGTGCTGGACAAATTTTTTCTCTTCTTTTTTTTTTTTTTTCCCACAAAAAGGATTTAATTAAAAAGAAATTCAAAGAATATTGCCTTTTTCAACCTCATCCGCCAGTCAAGAGAGCGTTGGAATTTTAACCAGCGGAATCGTAGCCTCTAACGATCGACTGAACAATTTTGTGATTTCGTTTGTTGGTCGGAGAAGAAAAAATCCACAGATCGGAACTTGGGTCACACAATCCGAAAACTTCAAGCTCACAAAAGGATGTTTTTCGATGGTCGGCTAGAGAGTGTGAAGGCATATTGTAAATTCCCTTGACGAACTCTTCCTTCTGGTGTAAATGGTTAGCCATTTTGATGGCATTTTCCAGTGGACAGTAACTATGGAGGCAAACGCTTTCTATGGTTTTCTGGCCAAATAGTGCACAATCTGAAAAAGTAAGATCATATTTAAAACCCTTGTGAAGGGGCATTCTAATGGACACTTTGTTTCCTTCGTTCATCGCTGAAAATTGAAGTTGGATTTTTCTAGTGGTACATTACATTTTGGTACCTGGTTGGAAGAGAAAGATGGTAAAATTTCGATTTGGTACTTGATTGTATTACACGCACCCATTTTATTCTCATCAAGAATTAATTTGTACTAATTTTATAAGTTCAGAAAGTCAATAAGTACCTCAAAAGTTTTGAGGAGCCACTTTTTTTTTTTTGATAGTTCAATCTTGTAGAGAGCAAACTATATAACTTTCAATAGTTCAAATTCCAAAGCGCATAGAGCAAACTATGTATCGTGTCAATGTAAATTTGCAAGTGGATGGATGGATATATAATGTAGTGACAAGTCAATAGCTAGGAAGAGATGAGAAAAGGATAAGGAGAAAACTTAAAAGGAAAAGGATGTCAAAATGGAAACTTCCTTATTAAGATATTAAATTAAAGCTAAAGATCTTTTTTTTTTAAAAAAAAGATATTAAATTAAAGCTGCCTAAAGACTAAAGGGCACTAAATTTTGTTAGTAATAGATGTGTCTAGGCTAATTTATTACAAAATTTATTGTATCCGATTAATTTTATTTAACATATAAGAAATGAAATTATCTCTGTTAAAAAAAAAAGGCACTGAATTGCTATAGTATAAATGGATATATAATGTTCTGAACTCACGCTTCACTGCGAGGAATCTCAACTCAATAGCACTGTGAATCTCAATAAAGATAATATTGTATGTAGGAGTGTTTACAAAATGGACCGGACCGGAAAATGGACCGGACCGGATGGATCCGGTCTCCAGTCTTTAAAATTTTAGATTTCGGTTTTTTGGTCCGTTTCGGGTAAAAATCAGATTTTTCTGATCCGACCCTGCAACCCTGATAACTATAATTTTTTTTTAGAATTTTTAAATTTCAAGAGCAAAAAAAAAAAATACTACCTCCGTGTTTTCAGGTTCTTTACGTTTCCATTTTTGGGTGTGTTTTTCATTTCCTTACGTTTCCATTTATGGTAAGTTTTGTAATTGTTTATTATTATTTTTTTTATTGATATTGGTGAAAAAGTAAGTTTTT
>CATIWJ010304431.1:0-34106 GCA_949640765.1 Croton laevigatus
GTTTCTCAATTCATACTTCAACCTAAGGTCCAATTATATTTTACCCTAATCGAGAATTTTCCAAAACCTAGAGAGCTTAAAATCGAACTAAAAATAAAGCTAGAAGCTAAAATCAACTTGAATCATACCCAATTAAACCAAACCAGTAGAAATAGAACATAAGCCAAAGTCAATTTAGAGACTGCTATATGGCAATCAACCGTCAAGTGCCAAACCACCAAGCCAAGTTGCTAAGCTGAGCCAAGCCGACTCCATTCCTGGCCAATCCCAACACATCAAGTAATGCAACACTTCAGAGAACCAAGCTGCCTACCAAATCAGCATCACTTGCCACATGTCCAGCGCATGGCTGGCACGTGTCAACAACTCCCTACATAGGGCCTTAAGCACGAACATCCCTCAACTCGTAGGTGTGATGCTCTGCCACGGTCCTTGGCAGCTGTAGCCGAAATTTGGTCACCTATCTAAAATGTTCCGGACAGTTTTAAATTCTAGCTGAGTCCTAATCTGATCATAATTCAGATACAACCTTATTTCTTCCTATTCAGACCTCTGTATGACCACTATTCAATTAAAGGCATCAATTTAGGTCAAAAAGACCCACAGTTTTCACCCAAGACACTGTAAATTCAAGTTTTCTCTCTCCTCCAACTTGAGAAATTATTTTCTTGAGTTTTACACTCGCAAATCCACAATTCAACTTAGATCTAGTCAAAAAATTGGTGCTCTTATATCTTATTCTAACTAATTCTTTAATTATTTTCTTCTCACTCATTACCAAAATAACTAATAATATGTAATTAAATCACTTAACGGTGACTTTGGAGCTGTGTTGTGCCCTGATCCTAAATTTCAAATTAGGTATGTAGGCAGGTTAGAGGTTTAATTATGAGTTGCGAGCTCAATAAACCTAAAAAACCTTCTTTTTCCTTTTATTATTTTTTATTTAAATTTGATTTTAATTTATTGTCAGTTTAAAGTTAGTATATTATAACTTATTTTTTTGTCTATTTATTATTTTGCTTTGTCACTTTTTATGTTGTTTTCGTTGTTTTCATTGAGTATTTTCATGTAAGAATAAATCTAAGGTTGAATTTGATGCAAATTGCATTAAGCCCACATCAAACTATTCCAAATATGATATCTAGTTTAATTTCCATCTTTATTACTTCATCTTAGGTTGATTTTCTTTTGATTTGTTGTTTATTCATACATTAATGTATAAAGTTCAGTTTATTTTTATCCCACAACTGAAAATCTAGTCTCCTAATCTATTTTGGTTCGAGTCTAGTCTTATGCAAAAATAGATTTTTGTCCTTTGGATTAAATGAAGTCATTTATTTTCAAATCTAGATTTTTTCTTATTTTTTCTAAAAATAATAAATTACGATAACAACTCCTTCAAATTATTTTTTGTTTAATGCGAGTCCCTTTTCTTAGTTTTTATTTCTTTTTTTTAATAATCTTCATTTTTGGGCTCATATCCACAAGTATTTAAATAAAAGAATCATCTTTATTATCACTAATTATAGTCATTACATTGAGTTTGAAAAGACAATCATTTATATAATTTTTTTCACATACACATCATTTTTGCTTTGATAAGAAATAAATACAATCTTAAATTTGTTCTTGACTAAAATTGATGTAGAGACTAAATTCTTACAAATTTCAAGCGTATAGAGTACATCGTTAAATGTCAAAACTTGATTCGATGTAATCTCCAGGCAAATCTTCCCAACTCCTTCCGCTTTGGTAGCTGAGAAATTTCACATATATAGCTTCTCCTCAAGTCCGAATGAAGCAAAGGAGGTGAACATCCCTTTGGTTGCACAAACATGATGGATGGCTCCTGAATCAATCCACTATTCTTCTGTATTTCCTATCAAGTTATACTCCAAATGAACAACACACAATTCATCAACACTAGAAAACTTGTCAGATTTTTCTGTCGGTACAAGTACAACTTGATTCGGAACGACTCTAGACAATCAGATTCCCTTTCCAAAAAATAAAGCATTATCTTATTAGTACAAAATACTAATTCAAAATAGGAGTAGATAATTACTAAGATTTTAATTTTTAAAAAACGAATATGAGTAGAAAATCAAAAAGTTCTTTAATCCCCAAAATGAGTAAAAATATAATAAAGGTTTTAATCTCAATAGGATTAGAAAAAAGCAGTGATTTCAATTTTAAAAAAAGTAGGAGACAATAAAGGTTTTAATCTCAATAAAAATAGAAAATCTGAAGGATTTCAATCTAAAATATAATATTGAGTAAAAAACAAATCAGATTTTAGTCTTGAAAAAATAAAATAAGTACAAAAGAATAAATGAAAATAAAATTACTTAGATTGTTGTTTCCGTTGTACTTGTATTAAACAAAAATATTAATAAAATAAAATGAAAGAATTAAAAATCAAGTTAACGGAATTCACTATATATATGTCTTTAAGGATTTATGTTCCCCTCTCGATACCTAATGTTAATAAAATAATTTCTCTCAAGATAGAATGGTGTAACATATAGTGTAGTGGTATTTCAAACTCCAGTAAACAGTGAACGAAAAGTTACAGAATAAATAACAACTCAAATGAATTTTTATTTCAAAAAGGAAAGCAGATGCAGAATTTTTGCAGAAAATGTTCACACAAAAATTAATATCAAGAATAGGGCAGGTGTATGAACTTATAGAAATGACGGGTGCCATCTGAAAAAAAGATATTATGCAATTTGAAAGGCAGTTTCAAACCGAACCAGTGCACCAAACTTGGAATAAGTGCTAAAAGTCGTACGGGATCAAATAGCTCCAAAAAATTCAATTAGCCGAAGCTGTGCGACAACTGCGGCACGATGTTTCGTCCTTTTAATTAGTAAAATAGGCTATCTCTTTATAATTCCATTATCATTTTGTTATCAACCGAGTGTGAGTAGATGTGGTTGGGGTCTAGTAGAGGTAGTAAACAATATGCCCTCGCGTCCGAACGAATAGAGTTTGAGTCTCCCTCTCCACATCTAGGGTACGTAAATTATATCTATGTTAAAAAAAAAATGTAGATAGATATACTCCCTCCTCATCCAAAAAAACGTTTCACTTGGCAATTTTTTGTCCCAAAATATATAATTTGCTTCTAGATTTTAATAAAAATAGGAAGTGTTTTTCCTTTCCTATCATTCATATAGGAAAAAAAAAGTATTTTTAAAATATAAAAGATGCTACAAACGGACTAAATAATTTTATGGGCTATATAGCAGATGGCAGCGTTCCTCTACCCACCAAATATGTGCTGACAATGTGATTAGCAGAAATTAAACTCAAAACCTCCACTTCTACAATCTTTATGGTAAATAAAATGACTAGCAGATTACAATCTGATTGGTAAATAGAAAAAAGTATTTCATATACATAGTAAGTAATTAAACCTTTAAATGATTCTTCAAAAAAAATAATAAAACATTTAAATGAAAAATAGTCTTTTTATTTACTAAAATTTCACAATTTTAACATATTAAATACTTTTTCTTAATTAGTAAAATGTGTACGTGAAACACTTATTTTAAAAGAGAGGGAGTAATTTGTATTATTTAATTTCAACCAATCAATATATTAATTTGAATTCTTATTTCAGAAAAGGCTGTCTATAATTCAAATTCAACCGATTAAATATATAAAACACTAAAAGAAGGCAGGGTTTTAAATCCCAAACGACATCATTTTCTACTTTCTGATAGTGTTTTATATCTTTAGTTTAATATAAAATGATGTCTTCATTGTATGTTTCTCTCTTTCACAATCTCCTTTTTTTTTCTCCCGATTTTAACTGATTTCATTGTTCTTGCTTTGATTTTTTTTTTTCCCTTCGCTCTTCCAATTTCAACTCAATTTTCTAATTATTTCTCTTTATTATTTTGTTGTTCCTTTTTTTTTTAATTCCCTGAATTTTGATTTATTTTTCTCTTCTTTTCTTAAATTTAATCTGTTTCTTTTTCTCTTCAATTTTCAGGAATTTATGGTTACATATTGAGTTAACCAGTTAATTAAGTAGTGTCAATTGATTTACTCTTATATTATTATTTTTAGATAAATGCATTATCATTCCATTTATAGAAAATTTGAGTACATCTCTTTACATACATTGATAAATTTAGAAGAAACTAGAAATACAATAATAACATTCCTAAAAGATGAAAACTTCATACTTAAAGCTTGGACACTCCATTTAGTGGTATTCTTGAACCATAAATCGCATCTTTTTTAGTCTTTAAACAAGTACGATCAGCAAAGATCCAAATACAAATTTTTCACTATCCTCTCTTCTATATAAGAAAAGAATCAAACTCTTATAAAAAATGATCCAACTCCTATAAAGGAAAAGCTAACACTTATCTCAAAAGTGAGAACAAAAACACATATTAGGAGGAGAATAATAAAAATAAAATATAAAAACATC
This sequence comes from Croton laevigatus, assembly GCA_949640765.1. Lineage (NCBI taxonomy): Eukaryota > Viridiplantae > Streptophyta > Magnoliopsida > Malpighiales > Euphorbiaceae > Croton > Croton laevigatus. Next base: position 4,454 of record CATIWJ010304431.1, read on the forward strand.
AAATCTACTAAAAATTTGAGAAATAAACAAAATAATGATTGTAAGGGCTACCGTCGGCTAGAGAAGCCGAAGGCAGCCCAAAATTTTGGCTTAGAAGAGGAAGAAGTTGGGAGAAAAGGAAAAAAGAGGCCAGGATTTTTCGTGATTTACTTTTATACTATTGTTTCTCTCGCTTGCAATTGATTTTCAAAAAATATGTTTAATTTCTGTTTGCATTGATTCTATATCTTTTCTTCAATTACATTTTATTTCTTTAATGTTTAGAATGTCTTCATTTACATCTAGTTTATTGATTGTGTTTTCGGAGAATGCATGCAACTTAATTTGTTTCTCTCTTTTTAATTTCAACTTTCTACCTAAATTCTAAATTGTGAATGGGAGCTGCTATTAATTTGATTGCAGGTACCAATGAAGCACCACTGCCATTTCTATGAGTAAGTTCTTTCTCTTTGTGAACCGTTGTTATGTTGTTTATCTTAACTGAGTTCTTTCTCTTTGTGTATATAATTTACGTTTTAGGGATTAAATGGGTCTTTTAATGTGCAGGTGACAATAACAGTACTAGGTTTATTTCTAATAAGGTAAAGAAGATACAGAAAGTAATTGCAGAAACATTCTTGAATTCTACTATTTCTCTATTAGAAATCTACATCTATTAAAAACGTCATACTATAATGACTTATAAACGTATAAGCTAATTAAGTTAATCGGTTAGTGCTGATATTTTAACATCGGTAAGCTAAAATCCGAATAAGTATAGAATAATCCATTTTTACACATAATGAGTTTTAACATCTGTCCATTCTGTCAGCTTACACCTGATTCATGAATTTATTATTTTCTGCTTAAGTTGTCTTATGTTTAACTAGATTGTAAATATTTTTTCAAGAACAACTAAGAAAAAGGTTCATTTAGACCTTGAATTGTTGTATGATGTTCAACTATTGTCCATTTTTAAATTTTTTAAATGAATTGATGAATTAGACAATGTTCGATTGAATTATATATATATATATATATATATATATATATATATGCAATATCGTAATTGAATTCAACTATTTTAATATTTGAGTGGTGAATTATCACTAATATATTTCAATAACATTAATTAACCACAGTGAAGCTGTAGTTTAAAAAAATTCAATTAACACAAGGATGGACTTAATAGTAATAATCATTTAACTATAAGAATGTAATTATAAAATTAATAAAAAAAAAAAGGGGGAGTATATTGTAATTTCCTTCAGTTGAAATAAATCAAGGAAAAATTACAATTATATCCCTATATTTTTACTTAATTGACAATTTTCTCTCTGTATTTTTTAAAATTAACCATTTTGTTCCCGTATTTTAGAGAAATTATACTCATCCGTTCAATTTATATAGAAAAAGTTAACTTTTTATATGTACTTAACTTGATATTTTGAGATCAGTTATTCACTAATAACATATCATTCTCAATTAAAAACAAAATAGTAGGGGTGAGCATTCGGCTAATTCGGTCAATTTTTGACCGATCCTTGGCCGAATTAGAATATTTATAAAATTTTTTTCCTTTACCCGTTTTGGCCGAATTAGATTATCTATCCAAATTACCCGTTTAACCGAATTATACATTTATTCCGAATTACCCGTTTAACCGAATTATACATTTATTCCAAATTACCCGAATTACCCGATTTAAATTTTCTTTGGCCAAATTAAAATACAATAATTAACCGATTTGGCTGAATTAATTAACATTTTTAAACTAAATATTCTACTTCTCAATCCATCTACAAAATAAATAGTTAAATAAATTAAAACAAGCATCAATTCTAGCCCCAAAATGATCAAAGAGTTTAATATGGATAATAAATTACATAAAATGAATATGATGAACACCTCAAAACAACATCAATTTGGCTCTTTCAAAACGATGTCGTTTTGTTATTCGGCCAGAACGGATAATTCGGTCAAAATATGTGTTACCCGATTATGACTGAATTACCCGAATAATTTATTCGTTTTACCCGAATTACCCATTTAAATTTTCTTACCCAAACCGTTTTGGCCGTTTTAACCAAATTACCCGAATTACCCGTTTTGGCCAAACCGTTTGCACACCCCTACAAAATAGCATATAAATAAAGAAACTAATGGATTCACATATTGAAATAGAAAATAATTAATTTCAAAATATAAGGCCAAACACATATAAAAAAAAGTCAACTTTCTCTATATAAAATAAACAGATGGAGTACTATTTTGTTCTTTCTTATCAAAAACAGTGATTGAAATTAACAAGTCATGTCTCGTCTAAATCGTTTCTTTGCTCTGATTACAAATATGATATTAGTTTTGATTGAAACAATACTAATATACTGGAAAAACTAAAACATCAATTGATTGATCAAACGGTATTTTAGTATTTTTAGCAAATATATATTATTTTAATTAAAACTAATATCTTATTTGTAATTAGGTCAAACAAACGATTAAGATAAGATATGACTTGTTAATTTCTGTCACTGTTTTTTAGCAAGAAAGAATAAAATAATATAATTTTTCTAAAATATAGAATGAAACAATTAATTTAAAAAATAAAAAAAATAGTTAATGAAATGAAAACACATGTGTAAGGCCTCTTATAGGCTTACCTAAATAAATCCATTATGAGTGCTACACATACTTATTATCATACATCAATTTCTCATAATAAAATTTTTGCGAAAATTTTAGCACAATCTCCTTTGTATTTTCACTATCTCAAATGTCGACATAATATGTATTCTTAATATATATACCCTTTTCACTTTTAATCAATCATAATATATCAATCAATAAAACCAACTTAATCACAATCACTATCAAGCATAATAATTAAGTATATACTTATGCTACTACCAACACAGCTACTACTATTGCGAATAATACTCCTCTCCCTAATCAAAGGGAATTAGCTTAGTGAATATATTCATATATGATACAATCAGATCTTTCAGATTTCCATAACTGATTATTTTTGTAGGATTTCCATAACTGATTATTTTTGTATTTGTATCTTGTAAATCAATATATTTGTAAGCTTCTCATTTGAATGTATTAATAAAAATATAGATCATTTTTCTGTGTTTCAAACCTTTTATGGTATCAAAGCTCTAAAATACTCTAACGAGTTTTTAGATCCCACTATGGCTTCAACTCCTCATCTCTATTCAACAACCATTCCTGTTAATAATCAAAACAATCTGATTACCATTAACACTGCAACCCAACTTCCACTCAAATTAACCACCATCAATTATCTGTCATGGCGCGCTCAATTTTCTGCTTTTCTAGTCGGTCTCGATCTCACTAGCTATATTGATGGTTCGTTACCTTGTCCACCTTTCACGTTAACAAATGGAAATAATGCATCCATTAATCCGGCTCATGCTATTTGGCTTCGCCAAGACAGCCTTCTTCTCCATGCTATTTTAGCTTCAGTCTCTGACTCCTTGGTTACTTTTATTTCTTCATAAAAAATGTCCAGTGAGGCTTGGAATAAGCTAGCCTTACGCTTTGCTAATAAGTCTCGTTCTAGAGTCATGAGACTCAAAGAGAGACTTTTACAACCTCGTGGCTCTAAGTCTGTCTTTGATTATCTTCAAAGAGTCAAATCCACAGCCGATGACCTTTGTCTGATGATGATCTCACCATTCATGTTCTTAATGGTGTTGGATCAGAGTTTTATGAGTTAAACGCTGCCATTAGAGCACGTGAACCCAATTTCCTTTGAGGAGCTTCATGAAAAACTCTTAGACTTTGATAGTCTTCTTAAAAAAGAAAACCCATCTGAATTATCCACCATTACTGCCAATATTACAAGACATAATTACCAGCCTCGAAATTCCTTTCTCAGAATACTAGCAACTCTTAAACACAAAATACAAATTGACCAAGATGCCAATCATCTCGTTCCATTCAGCAACGATCCCAAATTCAGCGACAATACCATGATCGATTCGGTCATTCGGCAAAAAATTATTTCAAGATAACTAAGAATTCAGCTCGAGCCCCATCTGTTAATGCGGCAACAGCTTCAAATACCAACTCCTCTTCATGGCTTCTTGATTCTGCAACTTCCCATCATGTCACAAGTAATCTTGGTAACCTATCAGTTCACTCTAAATACATAGGCCCTGATGAAATTCTTTTGGTGATGGCTTAGGTTTGCATATCACACACACAGGAAAAACAACTCTTAATCATTCTTCACTGTCTTTCCATTTATCTGACATTTTATGTGTTCCAACCATGAAAAAAAAATTGATTTTTGTTGCTCAATTTTGTGTTTCCAACAATGTCTTAATTGATTTTTTTCCTTCTCTCTTTAAGGTGAAGGTCTCAACACGGGGGCGCCACTCATTCAAGGCAAGAATAAAAGATGGAGTATATAAGTGGCCGTTGAAGACTTGTCCACCGTTTGCTAGACCTACTGTCGCTATGAGTATTGTGGTTAATTGGCATCATTGTCTTAGTCATCCCTCCAATAAAGTCATGTCTTATTTTTCAAAAAATAATTCTTTTATTGTTCCTTCAAGTAGTTCATTTTGTGAGTCTTCTTCCTGTAATAAAATTCATCGAATACCTTTCGGTGTATCATCTTTGACATCAACTTCTCGTTTAGAACTTTTCTATTCCGATGTTTGGGGCCCAGCTCCAATTAATTCCATTGATGGTTTTCGTTACTATGTTATTTTTGTTGATCACTTTACTCGTTATACTTGGCTGTTTTCTTTAAAATATAAATCTAATGTTGCTTATGTTTTCCAAACATTTAAAGCTTAAGTTGAAAAACAGTTTCAAAAGTCCATAATTTGACTTTACACATACACTTACTTACTCTACCTCATACACCACAACATAATGGAATTTCTGAAAGAAAACACAGGCATTTGGTTGAAACTAGACTCACCTTACTACAAACAACATCCCTCCTTACTCAATTTTGGTCATATGCATTTCGTACTGCTTGTTTCTTGATCAACAGTCTTCCTACCTCAGTTCTTTCCATGTCTTCTCCTTATGAAAAATTGTTTCAAGCCTCGCCAAATTACTTAAAACTAAAAGTTTTTTACAGTCTTTGTTTTCCTTTGCTTCAGCCGTATACACGTCATAAATTATAACCAAAATCTTTTCCGTGTATATTTTTGGGTTATTCACTGAGTCAAAGTGCCTATTTATGTTTTGATTACAAGACTGGTAGAACTTATATCTCTAGGCATGTGAATTTTGAGGAGTCTATCTTCCCTTATGTCTCTAATAATTTATCTCTTCCGCGTGTAAAAAACTCGGTCAAATCAGAGTGGTTGTCTTCTGTTATTTAGTCTCCTCCTTTTTATACTGTTCCAATTAATCACAGCACTAATCAATTACAATAGGTTGGTGATATGGTGGACTCGCCTTCAATTACTCAGGTACTCTTATCTTCTTCTCCTTTGTTTGATGGGCAATCTCAACTTCACTCTCCTCCTACATCCCCTTTGCAAACTACACCAAATTCAAACCCCACCTCACCATTAGTTGCTCAAAATTCTCTGTCTCCTCCTCTACCTCTATCTCCTGCCCCTATTCCAGTTAATCGTGTTCATTCTATGACAACGCGATCTATGAATAATATTTTTTGGCCAAACAGGTTCAATCTACCACTAAGCATCTTTCACCTATATTTAATGAGCTCACCTATGTAACTCAAGCTCTAACATATAAAAATTAGAGAGCTACTTTTTCTACTGAATTTAATGCTTTATTACAGAATGACACCTGGAGCTTTGTTCTCTTACCACCTGGTAAATATGTTGTTCATTGCAAGTGGATCTTCCATATATAATGGAATCCAGATGGTAGTCTAGCCCGATATAAGGCCAAGCTAGTAGTAAAGGGTTTTCAACAAAAACATAGTCAAGACTACACTGAAACCTTTAGTCTAGTAGTGAAGCCAGTCACCATTCGAGTTATCTTGACTATCACTTTAACAAATGGGTGGAAATTGCAACAATTAGATGTCGACAATGCGTTTCTTCGTGGGCCACTTGTGGAAGAGGTATTCATGGTTCAGCCACCTAGGTTTGTTGGTACTAATAATCCTTCTTTTGTTTGTAGACTACACAAATCTATTTATGGGTTGAAACATGCTCCAAGGGTATGGTATACAGCTCTTTCACAATTTTTGTTGTCCTTTGGTTTTCGAAATTCCAAAGCAGATGCCTCCTTATTCATTTACTTCGATGGTGATGCTGTTATTTATTTTTTAGTTTATGTGGATGATCTTATTATTACTGGCAACAATGATAAGAAAATTTCAGCCTTCTTAACAAGCTTGGCACAATAATTTTAGGTTAAAGATCCTCAGCCTTTGCATTATTTTCTTGGCATCTCTATGAATAAGTTTAATAGAGGTTTGTTGTTGTCTCAACATCAATATGTTTTTTATCTTTTAAAACGCTATCATATGGAAGATGCAAAACCCGTTGGATCACCCATCAGCTCCATACCACCATTTCATCTTAATGATGACAGTGCATCAGCTAATTCTAAGCAGTATCGCAGTGTTGTTGGATCTTTACAATATCTTTCATTTACCCGTCCAGATATATTTTTTGCTGTTATAGGTTGTCTCAGTTCATGCATCAGTCCACTAAACTTCATTGGCAATCATTGAAACATGTTCTTCAATACTTAAAAGGTACTGCTCATCATGGTCTTCATCTTCTTCCATGTCAGAAGTTCTCTATTACTGCTTTTTTGGATGCTGATTAGGGAAGTGATAAAGATACTTTGTTATCAACTGGTACATATGTAATTTCCTTTGGTACTACTCCTCTATCTTGGCAATCTAAACGGTAATGTACCATTGCTCGGTCATCTACAGTTGCCACTTCTGAGGTTTTATGGCTTCAAAGCCTTTTCAAGAATTGCAGCCTGCTATTCATTATAAACCATTGGTTTTATGTGATAATGTTGGTGCAACATATTTTTGTGCTAATCCTATTTTTCATTCTTGCATGAAGCATCTCTCTCTAGACTATCATTTCATTTTTGAAAAGGTTATGTTGGGGCAAATTTGTTCAACACATTTCCAGCAAGAATCAACTTGCTGATTTGCTTACAAAGCCACAATCCAAGATTCAGTTACAAGCTTTTCGTCCTAAGATTGGAGCCTTTGATGGGAGCTCTATCTTACGGAGGCTTATTACGGATAATACTCCTCTCCCTAGTTAAAGGGAGTTAGCTTAGTGAATATATTCATATCTGATACAATCAGATCTTTGGGATTTTCATAACTGATTATTTTTGTATTTGTATCTTATAAATCTATATATTTGTAAGCTTCTCATTTGAATGTATTAATAAAAATATAGATCATTTTTCTCTATTTTAAACCTTTTAACTACTTCATGCATAAATGAGATTTTAATAATTAATTTACATATAACCTTCTAATATCTAGCATAATTTAAATAATTAGATGCATTGACAACTACTGTATATAATTTATTGAATAACTACCCAAAATATAGTCATTGGCTGATTGGCTTGAGCTACTGCACTAGTTCTACTTCTCTCTTTCTCTACAACCTACGAGACATATAACTTACTGAGCAAATTATGTCTAGTGGGTTCTTTAATAATTGAAAATATTATAATTTAAAACAAACAGTAATTAAAAACATAACAGAAATAATCATAAAACATATTAAGGTATAAACAAACTAAGCAAGATAAGTAGTATAACAAAATAAGCAAGATAAATAGTATTTATTTAACTTTTCTATTTAAGTAGCTTTACTAGGCATATAGGTGAACACATGGATAAGGCAACTATATGATCTGTATAACTCTATGCCTGTATGAAGTTGTCGAACTACTTAATCTCAAATCATAATCTCAATGGCCATAGCTGGAGTGTGTATAAAAATAAGTAGTACTGCGAAAATATATGATGTATTTGTTGGGCCAAGTTTCCAAAATCCCTAAGTTTTAAATATTTTGACAAATATACTTAAGTTTGTGATCTACTGATAATTTTCAAGTTGTTTTTTGTGTTGTCTCAGCAATTAAAGATAAAATTAATGCAAGTCAAGCCTAAACTCCGAAAATTTCCTTGACATTTTGTCTGGGAAGTTAATCGCGTTCGTGACAAAATAAGAAGTCAGGCCAGAAGGAATTGAAAATTTCATCCCGCTCGTGAAGAACACCATCTTGACCGAGATTTAAAGCTGGCAATGCCATCGCTCTCGCGACGCATAAATCGCGTTCCTTACAAAATCAAAGATGGGACATAAGCCAATGAAAATTTCGTCTCGCTCGTGATGGGTCATATCTCTACCGAGATTAAGGCCTGGCAAGGGCTCTGCAGTCGCAATCACATAATCGCGCTCGTGACTTAATCCTGAAAGAATAAGAAGGAAATGGAAATTACGCCTTGGTCGCGATACAATAGTCTCGCCAGAGATTAAAATTTCAAATGACCGTTATAATGTGTAACGAACTCATCGCGCCTGTGCCTAATATGTGTCTCGCCCGCGACATGTCCATTTCAGAGTTCAACGGCTAGTTTATTAAATGCGCCGCTTTACAACGGACACCATTTCTATCCATTGGAGAAGATCGTTGAAAAGGTCACGTGATAAGTGTTAAATTTATTTATGTTTGTGTGCTATTATTGTTTAATTTCAGCTTTATATGCATTAATTTATATTTTTAACACTTATCTTATTAATTTTCATTTAATAGGTCAAATTCGAGTTAATATTGTAAAAAGGAACAAGTAAATGAACAAATGGATGAACATTGAAGGAAACCAGGGGCTTAGTTGAAATATTTGTAAAGAGTTCTGGGTTTAGTACGAAAATGGAAGTAGTTGAGGGCTTGTTTTGGTTATTTACCAAAACACAACCAATGTTTGCGTTTTGCCTTAGGGAAAAATGAATAGAAAAGAGCTGAAAATGGAGAAAAACAGGGGGGCTGTACACAAGAGAGGGGGGCAGCATTTTTGAGAACCAGAACAGGGATCACGAGCGGAAGTGAGCGAACGAAGGTGCAGCGGCTGGGTCCTGGGCGGTGGTCTCCACCGGCGATGGGGAGATCTTCTTCTTGGGCTCCGGACGCGAGAAAGACGAGGAAGAGGGAGGACGCGATTTTTTGGTTCTTCTTTTGGGTTCTTTGACGGCGATTTCGAACGAAGCGACGGCAACCACGATCTGAATTGGAGGCGGCTGGAAAGGCGACCTGAGAAGGCGCGACTGGTGAACGGAAACAAAGCTGGACACTGATCTGTTTGTTCTGTTGGAGCTATTGGACGCGACGAACAAAGGAGGTCTCATTTGGGTTTGCTTCGTCTACTGGTTCGATGATCTGAGAAGGCATTGGACGGTGTTGGAGGAGGCGGACAGGTCTTGGACGGATCTGGGATGGCGATCTGAGCTGAATGAGAGGTACGGGTTCTGAAGTTGAAATCAAACGAGGGAAGATCCACTTCTGAAAATTGATATTGTAGTATTATCTTTGCTCTTCTTTTCTGTTTGTTTACACTCGAATATGTGGTAATTAATGTTGATGAATTGAATTGATGTACATTCTGTGTGGATTGAGCTTGTTACTTGAATCTATTTTGAGAATTGGTTTGTTTTTATTTTGCTTTCTATTCAGGTTTGCAGAAACTGAAATCTTGATAATGAATTGATTTTATTACTATCTAGGGTAATGCTTGACGTGAGTAATGATATGATAATTGGATTTTGACGTTGATTGATTGTTCTATCGCTTCTCTTATTTGGATTGATTGAATTTTTAAAAACATTTACTTGGCCATCAAATGTTTGATTTAGGTTTTGAATGAATAATGAGAGTTAATTTCTTTACCGGAATAAATCCAATTAGTCTCTTAAAATGAATTAGAAATATAAGTTTTAAGAGTCGTAAGTCGTTTTCAGCTTGTACTTCAAACTCTATGAATGCGAGAGCTAGTAGAGTTAATCCTTAATAGTTGAACTCTTAAGATTAATCAATTACGTTAATTCGATGTCGTACAGGATTTATCCACTAATTGCGGTCCTTAGACAGTTTTCTTTTGTTGCGTTCATTTTTCCGAAGTCTTTGTCAATTGTTTCTTTACTTCCCACCTCATTTCATTTGCTTTTAAATAATTTCTTTTTCATCGCACTTTTCTTTAATTTTAGTTAAATCACCAATCACACTTTTTCATTTGCTCACTTCGTTTTTATTTGTTCTTTTGGAGAAATTAATAATTTCATTAGCCTTCCTTGTGAATACGACCTTGGGTGCTATAAAAATACTATAATTGCCCCGTATACTTGCGGGTCGCTTTTGCATAGTATAATTTTGAGCGAACAAGTTTTTGGCGCCGTTGCCGGGGATCGAACCCGGGATTTAAAACATAGCAGCTTTTCTCCACAACTTGTTCAATGGCTAGTTTAAGATTTTTTGCTATAAATACACCCATTTATTTTTTGTAAGATGTTACACAACTACTACAATTAATCTTTCAATAACCTCTTGCTCTAAAACATTTAATTTCTTTAATTCTTTGTAAGAGTGTTTGTTGGGTGAGCATTAAACCCAACTTTTTTTTTTTTTGTTGTGAGTATTAGTTTTAGTGTAAGCTTTAAACACTAAGAGTTATTGTAAGTTTGGGGTAAGCAATAAAACCTAAGTTTGAGGTGAACTTGTAAAACCTCATTGTATTCCATTGCGATTAGTGGAACCTAATTCCTTTCTAGGATTCGAGAAGTGGACATAGGTTCGAGATTATAGTCGAACCACTATAAATCTTTATTGTCTACATTGCTTTAACCGCCATCTTCCGCATCAAAGTATTTATAAGTCAACAAATTCACCCCCCTTTTTATTGCCACAAAGGCCTACAGTATCATATTCTTATCTCACTAATTTAGTCAATCCTAAGTAAACCATATTTTAGTCGCTGAATAAATATTTAACTGGATATATAAATGTTTAATTGGATATCGATCCTACCTTGTTTTCTTTTCTTCCAATATAAATTACATCAACTCAAAATCAATCTCTATTTCTTGCTTCAGGGCAATGTTTGAACAACTTATTTACAAAACCAAATAAATAAACTTTCTTTCATGAATCATAAAAAAATTTCAGTCTTTATTGAACAAATCTTTTGTACAAAAATACCTAAGCCATTCTAGGTACTTTAATATTTCTCTAAAATGAGTTTAGTTTACTTATTTATGCATTTCATCAAAAAGACCGAAATTAAAGAAATTAAATGTTTTAGAGCAAGAGGTTGTTGAAAGATTAATTGCAGTAGTTATGTAACCTCTTACAAGAAATAAATGGGTGTATTTATACCCAAAAATCTTAAACTAGCTATTGAACTTTTTTTTTTTTGCAAGAGTACATTTTTGTTGTGAGTGTTAGTTTTAGTGTGAGCTTTATATACTAAGAGTTATTGTAAGTTTGGAGTAAGCAATAAAACCTAAGTTTGAGGTGAACTTGTAAAACCTCATTGTATTCCTTTATGATTAGTGGAATCTAATTCCTTCCTAGGATTGGAGAAGTGGACGTAGGCTCGAGATTATAGCCGAACCACTATAAATCTTTATTGTCTACATTGCTTCAACCGCCATTTTCCGCATCAATGTTTTTATAAGTCAACAAATTCACCCCCATTTTTGTTGCCATAAAGGCATACATTATTATATTCTTATCTCACTAATTTAGTCAATCCTAAGTAAACCATATTATAGTTGCTGGATATATATTTAACTGGATATATAAATGCTTAATTGGATATCGATCTTACCTTGTTTTCTTTTCTTCCAATATAAATTACATCAACTCAAAATCAATCTCTAATTCTTGCTTCATTGCAATGTTTGAACAACTTATTTACAAAACCAAATAAATAAACTTTCTTTCATGAATCGTAAAAAAATTTCGGTCTTTATTGAACAAATCTTTTGTAGAAAAATACCTAAGCCATTCTAGGTACTTTAATATTTCGCTAAAATGAGTTTAGTTTACTTATTTATGCATTTCATTAAAAATATGTCTTTAGCACAAAAAAAATGTACTCTTTTATATAATGACGAATCTTGTTTGAAATACTACCCAAAATCTCATAGAGAAAATGTAACACCTCAACTCACCTCACGAATAAGACAAGCTAAAGTGCCACAGAATTGCTAATTACTGTTAAACGTAATTAAATAATATACAATAACACGTCGTAATATTACAGACTAATAAAAAATTATTCTTTACAAAAACAAACCGTCATAATTTACATAATAATTATTTAGAAATACGTCGAGGCTACTGTCTATATTTACATATATGTCAAACTACAGTAAACAAAAGTTGGTTCCAAAAAGTATATCCTCTGGGAACTGACCGGGCAACTGCTGTTTCTCCGAATCATCTAATCGCAGACCTGTGAGTTACTTCAGCAACTCCATGCTCAGTGGGTACAGATGTATATACAGTATTGTTTAAAACTAGTTGACAAATTCATTTCAAGAATTTATTTCAATAATAAACTTATTAAACACTGAACATTTAGCAATATAAGATTCACAAATCAAAACACATTTCATCTCAATCAATAAATACATTTACTCTACTGGCTTTTGTTGGATTCCAAAGATAAGACTAAGGGCTATTTGTGTCGGTTGTATTTTTCGTATACGCTGATTTATCAATCATTGGGGCCGTATTCAACTGATATGCCAATATTTCATTTTACAAGTCATAACTCATAGTTATGCCCGTTTGTTCTCAATTCAGTTCGTTTTCACATTTCATGTTATCACCTATACAGGAATTTTGTCCATATGTCGACATATACTTACCACTAAGGTCCATAACCAAGTAGAGTATAAAATACCATTTCATTTTTCAATATTACTTTTCGATAACAGTTGCACAGTAATTTCAATTTCATGAAATTCCATTAAACACTTCAACATTTAAATAATATTTCATTTTTATCGCGCTGGTGACATCGCGCCTGCAACTACCGCGACGATATTAAAAATTCAACAATCATTTATAAACGACTCGAACACACGTTCGAGTTCCCAGTAATTATTTATTCAAAGTAGTAAAAAAAATATTAAATACTTAAAATATATATTCAAAATCAAATTCAGTTCAAATACTAAATAATACCAAACCTGTAAATTCCGTCCGTAAAAGTCATACGCAAATACTCTTTTAATTCCCACTTGTCTCGGTGGTTTCGGGTCTTAAAAATAATATTTAAGTATTTTTAATAATTTATATAATTTAATTTGAGTCCCTAAATATTTAAAATTGAATAAATAACTCATTTTATATTCTGTTAGGCATAATTGCATTGAAAAATAAAGTTCAGGGCTGTTTTGTAATAATTAGGACCTAATTGGAAAGCCAAAGTAAGTTCTGGGTCAATCAGTGAACACGGAGGGGTTAATTTGTAAAATTCCCTAAGTTTTCGGACTAAATTGATATAAAAGAACCTATTTGCTTAGCCAAAATAACTTCAGGAGGCCAAATTATAAATAATAAGGACTTATTTGCAATGCGGCTAAAACTTATGGGCCAAATTGCAAAACAAGGAGGGACTAAATGGTAAAATATCGAAGTTTTTCAGACTAAAATGTAATACTGGACCTAAATGCACACAGCAACAAAGTTTAAGGACCGAATTGTAAAGTTTTAGGCTTATTTGAACGCGACAACTTCTCTAGGGACCAAAACCGAATTTTCCAAGGTGCTGCCGTTTTAGCCAAAACGCTTGCCTCTTCTGCGTTTTGAATCATCTTCTTCCTCTGTTCTGGTTTCGATTTTCCGTCTTCTTCCTCTGCGTTTTGAATCGTCTTCTTCCTCTGTTCTGGTTGGCGGCGAGGTTGGTATCGGTGGACTCCTCTCGACGGCGCCGACTTGTTAATGTCCTATAGGCGGTCGGGCGGTGATCAGAGAAGGAGAAACAACGGTTAGAAGTTTCGGTTGACTTTCCGAACTTCTAGTTTGACCGGTTCATACGCCGGCTACGGTGACTGGTCGGGGAATATTTTACGTGAAAAATGCTCTAATCAACTTGAAGAACAACTCTACAATCTTAGTTTTTATGTTTAATGGAAGAAATTGAATCTCCAATTTCAAATTTTTTTGCTCTTTTTCGGGTTCCCTTACTGTTTCTCTTCTTTGTTTCTTTCTATTTTGTTTTATTACTTTTTTTTTCTGCTTAACTAACATCACCTAACCTATTAATTCCTATTAATTTCTTCATTATCATCATCTTTCTTCTTTTCCTTTTTTTTAATAAATTTTTTACTCAATTTTATTTTATTATTATATTATTAATATTTATATATTATATTTTATAATAATAATTATTATTATTAATAAAAATTACAAGAAACCCCACGATATCGCTAATCTAGGTTTTCAAGCGTTACAGAAAATATTTGAAAACTCTTAGTTATTGAAAAAGCAAATTCTGCCGAAAACCATTAGAATGATTTGCCATCAAGGTGGTTTATGCACCAAAACTTCGTTTCAAACTCAAACATTTATTTTTAAACTCTAATATATTCATATATGGAAAATATAATATTTGTTTTCAAATAATCTTTCTGAAAGCAATTTAAAAATTCGTCGAAGTTTTTATGCACCATGAAATACTACCCGAGATCTTATAGAGAAAATACTTGAAAATGCTTAGTTATTAAAAAAGCAAATTCTACCAAAAACCACTAGAGTGGTCTAACTATCAAGGTGTTTTATGCACCAAAACTTCATTTCAAACTCAAACATCTATTTTTAAACTCCATATTCATATATGCAAAATATAATATCTGTTTTTCAAATATTCTTTCTGAAGACAATTTAAAAATTCACCGAAATTTTGCTAAAAATGATGATTTTTAGGTAAAATACAGTTAACTCAAATTTTGCCATCCCTATATCAAATAATTCATTATATATATATATATATATAGTTCAAATAGCTAATTTAAGATATAAAACGCATATAACATGCTTTGATCATTTACGAAGACATAAGTTTTTCAGGGTTAAAGTATCAAACTTCTTTCTGGCTCTTCTCTTTCACTTCTCCTCTATTATTTTTGGCTCCTCCTTCCTATTCTCTTGCTGCCCTATCATCATTCATGCTCATTAAAATATAAACACTATCCAAAATTTATAGCTTCATCTCTATTAACTCGTATTCTAACCCATTTCTACTTAAAATCATACATTCCTTTCTTTATTCAACTTTCTCTACATATTCTTAAACTCCAACATAAACATAATCTCTTGACTTTATGTAAAAAACCTCTAATCATGTAATTTCTTACAATAAATTACTTATACATACCCCTAAATCATGTATCTAACTTCATTTGGAATCAATTTTTACATAATTAAATGTTAGTAACTATTCATCATTTTCCATAATCATATTCAAGAACATATACATAGTTTTCTACATAAATTAATACCTAATTATTGATCAACTAAGAGAGTAGAAGCTAAAACAAGGATTAAATGAAAGAAAACTCACCAAAATCTCCTCTTTCTTTCTTGTGTGGCCGGCGGCTCCAAAGGGAAAAGAAGAGGGTTTTCTTCTTTCTTTATTTTCTCTTAACCCTTAATTTACCCTCCTTGTACATTCGCATCAATAATTATTTTCTTTTCCATTTATTTTTATTTTTTAATTACTCATCTAACTGTTCGTAATTTTTACTTCATTAAACCATCTGATGACTATTACTGTTATTATTATTTTAAAACCATGTTCAATGGTTAGAATTAAGTGACCATCTAAAATTATTAAATCATTCTGTAACTTTTTGTTAGGTGCAAAATTGCCAAAATACTCCAATGTTTTCTCTTAATTTCTGTGACTTCTTCATACACAATCTTTTGGATAAACTGTGATATTTAGGTATTGGTAGCAACTTTCGATACTTGATTGAAGTTTTACATGCATGCCCTTAATTTTTGGAACAAATTTCATTTAGGTCTTTTTGGTATCCATTCTTAATCTTGCTACCTTTCTTTCTTAATATCTTCTCATTTACTTATTCAAATTTAATAAGTCTTATGCCTATTAAAACTAGACATCTGTGGCTACTTTATACCAAAATTTCAGGACAATTCAAGCCATACATAATTTTTGGCCATACTTTTATTCCGAACCACTGTTTGTCCAAAGACAAACTACTCACTGCTCACTATTTGATTTCTAACTCAGTCTAAAGAGCTCCAATTGAGATGGTTCCAATTTTTAATTTAACTAAGATACAAAGAAACAGCTTTGTCTTTTATCACATTTCCAACCGAGGTCATTTAGATAGACAAAATTTAGAATGAAGTTCCATCTCACGATATGAATCAACCAATATATGGGTCTGGCTATAATGTGCATAACTTCCAATGTATATGCTTTATGCCCAAACTGATTCTCAGGGTTATTTTAGATATACTAAGCTACAACTTTAATATTTTACACTTCTTAAAATTTCCTTTCTATTTTAGTCTAGACATTTCTTGAAGTTGGTCCAATGTTGCTGCCTTTGCTGTTTGTATAATCTAACTTTCTATACCAACTTTGAATACTTAGCTTACCATTCTTGTCGAGAGATTTAATTATATTGCCATTTCTTATACATATATTAAGAAATAGGATGTGACAACATGGATATAATTATAATTTGAAAAATTACAATTTTATCCATGCATTTTTTGAAATAGACATTTTTGTTCTCGTATTTTGAAAAATTATAATATTTTATTATTTCTTAAAGAAAATAATGACGAAAACTAATAAGTCATGTCTCATTTGAATAATTTTTTTTGTTTTGCCTTGATTACAAATATGACATTAGCCTTAATTAAAACAATACCAATATACTGAAAAAACTAAAAAATTAATCGGTTGGTCGAACAATATTTTAGCATTTCCAATAAATATATGTTATTTAAGTTAAAACTAATGTCATATTTGTTTTCAAAGCAAAGAAACGAATTAGATGAGACATAACCTATTAATTAGACACTGTTTCCGGTGAAAGATAAAAAAATAGTATAATTTGTATAAAATAAGGGGACAAAAAAAATCTATTTAAAAAATGAAGGAAAAAATTATAGATTAAGTGAAGATACATAAATAAAATTGTAATTTTCCCTTATAATTTTCGCAAAAATTAATAATCAATTATGTTGCATGTATCCGATACGTTTCCCTTTTCCAATTGGGGCTTTCAAACAACGTCACCGTGGAACATAATTTACCTATTTAGATTTGCCTCCACTCATGCATTCAATTCCCCAAATTATCCTTTTTTGTTTTTTAAATTATTAGATTCTCTAATTGCTTATTGCAATAAATCTTCAGCGGTATATTCGTAATTTCAGTAAGGTCAATGCTGTGTTTCAAATCGCCATAGATTATTAGCTCATCATCTTCTGTTTTTCTTCTTCTTTCTTGCGCTTATTTTATGTTGATTAGCCGCCTTCAGTTGCGAGTTGCCTTTGAAACTCACATTTGCAGGTGATTCTGTTTTATGCAGTTGACTATTTTTTTTCTCCTTTGATTTTAATTTCTTTGATGTATTTGAAGTTTTCATGTTTTTGGTGATCTTTGGCATTGGATTTGAAGGTCAATAAGCTCGAGAAAGTCAGAGATGGCGCCCCCGATCTTGTCTTTGGCACTTCCCTCGGAGACTGGTCGAGTTCTCAGTATTCAATCACACACAGTTCAGGTATTTGATATTTATTATCTAGTTCAAGCTTTTTTGGTTTTTTGTTTTCTCTGTTTGTCTCTTGAGAGAAATTAACTGAAAGTTGACCGTTTATGTGACATTATTAACCTTGATTTTTAGTTAAATTAGTTTTATTTGGAAGTTACTATAGATTCATATGAAATCAAATCTAGTTTTTGTGTTGATTGAGCGTTGTATGTTTCCTATGGTTTCTTTAAATAAATTGCATATAGTGATGAGGTGTCTATGAGTTCTCGAGGAAATTAAGTACCATTGTTTTTTTAATGAGTTGTAAATGAAATTTTTTTAATGTAAATTTCAATTTCACAGTAAAATGAGGTGGAAAATTGAGAAGAAAAGAAGTAATACCTCTTTGATTTGTTGCCCTTGCTTCATAAACATTCTATTGTTTCCTTGAGAGTCGCAATAACCATTGGATGATTATAAAAGCAACGAAATTGAGTAAATACTTTCAAAGGAGACTTGATGAGTAGACTAGGTATGGATGAGATTATATCTATAATTTCTATTTGTGCTAGATTCTTTTTCAGCTCTTATAGTCATCATTCTGCAAAAGTGAACGACATCTTTATAACGTTATAACTGAATAGAATGTATCTCAGAGAAAGAATGAAGCTTTTGTATTCCCTATGTAGCTTGGTTAATGAAAAAGACATGTGCTTTCTGATCTGGATATGGACTCTGTAAATGTAAACAGCAATTGAGCATTTCTGTTTTCTAGCATGTCCTCCTTCCTAAAAGGGAACAACGATGGTGTCACTGGTTGTCCGTTCAGATTTTTATAGAGTCATGTTGTCTCAATTATCTCCATTGGTATGATTATAGATTTATCATTCATTTCTCTTTCAGGGATATGTTGGCAATAAATCAGCCGTCTTTCCGCTTCAACTTCTGGGCTATGATGTGGATCCAATCAATTCTGTACAATTCTCAAATCATACAGGCAAGCTGCTTATACTACTTCACTCAGTCTCAGAACTCTGAGGCCTGATATACGGTGCGATGTCATCTGTCAATCTGTATAGGTTCAGGCATTATTTTTTTGTCAAAAAAAATTGGACAGTTTATGATTGATAACACTGTAACTTGGCAGGATATCCTTCCTTTAAAGGCCAAGTTTTAAATGGCCAACAATTATGGGATCTAATAGAAGGCCTTGAAGCTAATGACTTGCTGTACTATACTCATTTGTTAACAGGTATATTACATCTATTGCTATACTTTTAATCCAGTATGACGCTTCATGAATATTTTGCATTTGCTTTCTAGCAATACGTTTTTTTTTGTTGGCAGTGAATATCTTCCAGTTTTGTTCTTTGTGAACTTCCTTGTGCTGTTGCTTTATGGCTTATTTATTATATTTTCCAGGTTATATTGGTTCAGTTTCATTTTTGAACACCATATTGGAAGCTGTAGATAAGCTTCGTTCCATAAATCCAAAACTGACATATGGTAAGTAAATTGAGTTTTCTCTTGAATCTTTACAAAGTTTGTTTTGTTTCTATCTTGCACCTAGGGGATGAGTGTATTTGTACCATTTTTCCTGGCTGAATGCATTGAGACTGCATTTTTTTTCCGTTTTGAAGTTATTTTTATTGAATCAGTTCATGGAACATTAGCCCCCTTTATTTTCAATAATTTTCTTCTAGCCCTTTTGTACTGCCAGTTTATGAGTGCAAACACAAAAATGGAATTATAAGCATGCAAATTGTATGATTGTCATGACGAATTGAGAATTGATTTAATAGACGTTGCTAGTTATGTTGTAGGCACATAGTATTTATAAAAAATTCTTCCTGTTGATGATTGTAGTATTTGACAATAGATGGTGTCATGACATTTGAAGAATGTATATTGTGTAAATATCTTGAACAGAATAGTGCTTTAAGGAACACATGATGAACTGGATAAAAATAATTATTGAGTTTTTTCTTTTAATAAACTTTCGGGAGACAAAAGATATTTTCTTAATTTCCTTGTTGTCTTTCTAATTTCTTGTTGTCTCTAGTAAATTTTAAGGAATCAGTTCGAAGCTATCATTTCCTAATATCCTATTTTTATGTCTATAGAAGAATTCTGTATTTAAGCAGTTAAGCTGCTGTATCTTTATTAAATTCAAACCTCATAATTTAAATTTTTCAGATTTGTGCCTGATAAACATTCTTCAAATTGTAAAGTTTTCAGGAGATCAGTTCTCCAGTTTGCTTTGAGCAGTTGAAAGCTAGTATCTGTCGTACCGTTTATACAATAAGAATGACATTCTTTTTTTTTTTTTTTTCGGGAGATGAATAGGAATGACATTCTTATTTTTTATATAAGCTATCTTTTTTAGTTGTCTTTGAATAAGATTGCTGCAGAATGTTTAGACATTAGATTTTCTGTAAAGTAGAAAAAGGGATGTTGTTGCTTCAAACAGATGCGCCTCTTTATGCTTTCTATTCAATTTAGAGTAAAAAAAAAAAAATTACTTTTATAAACATTGGGCTTCTCTTGTCTAGTTTGTGATCCGGTGATGGGTGATGAGGGAAAGCTCTATGTTCCAACAGAGCTTGTAGCAGTATATCGCGAGAAGGTAAGTTTTCCAATTATTAGATTCAGAATGTCAAGGTTTATCTCTTGATTTAGATTTTAGAATCCAAATTGTGGCTTTAACATTTTGGAATATCTTATTGTACTAATAGTGAGGCTTTCAAAACATTGAAAATACAAAAAATCGCGTATTTGGCATTTCGATTTGATTGATTGCCGTGGATGCAACACCTTGATCATACAATTTTCATTGCTTGATATCGATTGTTTGTATGCAATGCCTTGGTCATAAAAATTTCAATATTTGAATTAATGACTTATTGACTGTTGAAGTAGGTTGTTCCAGTGGCATCAATGTTGACCCCCAACCAGTTTGAAGCAGAATTGTTGACTGGTACCAGGTATTTTCTGATATTCAAATTCAGTGTTAATTTTATATTTTATACGATCTTCAATTTTATCATTTCTATGTTTTTCAATTAGTAGCTTCACCAAATATTATGTGACATAGTAGGTGAACAATATCTGGATCTTTTTTCTTTTCCTTCCATGTTATTGTAGTGCATTGAACCGTTTTGTAAAGCCAAATGATAGCTACTATAAACGCAGTGGGATTAACCAAGAAACTATGTGTAAATATCATAATGGATCAGCCAGCTCATCATGATTTTGAAGCAAAATCATATGATATTCTGTGTCAGTGCCAAGAATTTGAGAGCAGAGTTTGATTGTCTGTTACTTTCATAATTTTATTGATGATTCAAGGCCAGGCTAATTGTACAACTTGCCTATTCATTGCCAATTCAAATACTGCTTCACTTTCATAAACTCTTGTTTTTCCCAGCTGATGGTGGTAGTTTGATCTTTATGTCATTGGAAATTGATGGAATCATAAAAAACATTTGATCTTTGGGTTGGAAAATTTGTATTTTGTATAAGGATGTAAACAGTTTAGTTGGCGATGTGAGGTTTTATAGTTCTGACTTTCCTTTGTCTAATCTATGATCTATTTAAATGGCATGGTTTATTGTATTGTTAATTAGCATTTATCTATAATTAAAACCAAGATTAGAGCCAAAACAAGGTTTTGAGTTAAAACTTCAGTTTAATTAATTACATGATTTAATAAATAACGTTCTTAATTAAAATTGTATCATTGTAGATTTTTTGGAAAATTCGTCATATTAAACTGACATTGGATTATTATGAACGTGTTTGGTTTATATATATAAAAAATGGGTGGTGTCTGAATGATAAATGGTTGCATTCGCTTTATTTTAGCGAAGCCTTTTTTTAATGTTCAAAAAACAATTAGCTCTTCGTTCTTATTTCATTTTTCTTCTTTATTGCATTCACTCTTCTGCATTTAATCCATACTGCAGGATTGTGACTGAAAGAGATGGACGTGAAGCTTGTAACATTCTTCATGCTGCTGGCCCTTCCAAGGTATAATCATACGTTTTTATCTTCAGTCTCTTCTTTCCAAACCTAGCATCTATTGTATTCCATCTTTCTTGGATTTATATTTTAACATTATTGATTGGTTCATAAACATTGCACTGTTGATGTGTTGCCTATTTGTGGCACAACAAGCGTGGTTGTCAATTACTGGATTTTTACCTTATTAGAGATCATTTGTTCAGACACTCTCTTTCTCATTGAGGACAGCAAGAAAACTCATGGAGGACTATTTTTTTTTGTGGTTATAAAATAGACATTCAGTAGAAAACTTCGCTCTACATATGTTACTATAAACTCATTGTTGTTACCTCATGCTAGAATTTGTAATTTAGGATGAGTTTTATTATGTAATATGAGCGTAAAACTCATGGTTCTGATTTCATGATAAAATTTATAATTTTGGATGTTTCAGATTGTTATCACAAGCATCAGTGTGGATGACAATCTTCTTCTCATTGGCAGTTATCAAAAGGAAAAGGTGGGTTCATGACATTTCCTTTGGTGTCATTTCCATTGCTTTGTTGAAGTTGTTTTATGTAACATTTACTTGTTTCTCAATTTTCTTTCTCACTCAATGGATTGCTTAGTCAGCCGTATGTATTTCCCCTTTTGGTGAATAGGTTCAACATGATTTCAAAAACATATCTATTTTGTACAGAAAAAAACATTCTCTTTTTTATCATTACATTTGAGGATCTGAAAGAGATTCTTGTTTACGAGCATGTAGAATTTCAATTGTTGTGTGTGTATATATATATATATATACCATGCTGTTATATCTTAGAGATTTATTTATTACTATTCTTTCTTGTAATTGGTGTAGCAGCTCAAAATGCACACAAGTTTTCTGTATAAAATTATATTGTTTGTCCATTTTTATGATAGGGCCAACCTCCCAATCAATTCAAGATCGTGATACCGAAAATTCCGGCATATTTTACGGTATGTGAATCTTCTTTTAACCTTTGATAATCATTTTGCTGTTTGTTGTGTTCAGAAAACAAAAATCTAATTTACAGTCATAATTAGTTCTTTTTTTTTTTTCTCTTCTTCTCTCTTACAACCCTCCAGCAGCAATCATAGTGATCTGCACATTGCTAATTTCTTACTCTTATGTAATAAATAATTAACAATATGAAGTTTACACATTATGGTTATAATGATGATTTTTTATTATGTTTGATATTAATGTACTATGTTTTGTTACTTTTTTTTTTTCCTCTAATTGGTTCTACATTCAAAATAGATTTGTTTTTTAATGAAACATCTATATCCTGACAGAAGTGTTGAACATATTCAAAATGAAGAGGAAATCATATTAGTGATATGATCATCCTAATAAATGAGGATGTTGAAATAGAATAAATAGGCATATTGAGTTTTAGAATAATTCATAGTTGATTGAAATATATATATATATATATATATATATATATATATATATATATTTTTTTTTTTTTTTGTTCATGAGGAAATTTGTTGTCAAATCGAGAATCCAAGTCCTATTTTTTCAATCACGAAACCAAAAATCGAATCTAATCGAATTGTGTATAATATTTTTCAAAGAATTATTATATCCGTTAAATGACAATAAATTTCTTATGAATGGTCTTTTAAATTTTGTAGGATTTAATCATAATTGTCAAAACTTATCCTTCAGTTTTGGAGACTTTGTAATTGTTCATTAGTTTGTTTGTTTGTGCTACATGACAGTCACAATTTAAACTTGCCCGGCATAAATCTCAATTCTTTCTTATTTCTCTTTCTTTTACTGTTCTTTTCTTTCATTTTCCTGCCCAGAAAGGGAAGAATCTCTGCTATTATATTTTTTCCCTTCTTTTCTTCCCCGATGTGTCTCCTTTTACTCATGCACATGCAAAGCATACAAAGATCAAATAACACTTCAGCTTTATATAGGGCAAGATTTTTCCTTTTTCGGTGTTAGTTTTTGAATCTTCAAATCAATCTATTTGTAACTATTTTGACAATTCATTTCTGATTCTCTTATGATTCATATTTAATCCTAGCTCACTCATAATATTTGTATTGGTTGTAATGGAACTATAGTTGGATTGTACAATCGGAATTGTGAATCATATGATTCTAATAACTATAGTTGGATTATAAATTATTCACTTAGAACATATGTTAAACTGTAATCAGTTTGAAATTTGAAATACTCTTTCTCATTATGGGCTGCATCATAAACTATTTCTTTTGCTTTTTTGTAGATTGTAACTGATGCTTCTTTCACTAATAACTATTAAGATTATGTTTTTTCAGTAAAAATTGTGTCGAAGATAAATATAATTTCGTTTTAGTGACTGAGCTGTCTATGATTGGTTTCTAAATCAATTTACTTGAGACTATGTATTATTGCAAAAGGAAGCATCTAGTAGGCTTGTACATGGGTTGCTCAATTACACACTAATGCTTTTCAAGAAGGAACAATTTATCCAGCATTGTCTTAATGGGCGGGCTCCTGTCTGTACTTTTAATCTGCCACTAGAAGTGGGTAACATATGCCAACAATTTTTTCTGGCTGGCTTTAAAGCACGAATTGACATTGCAACTTCAATTTAACTGGAATAGTCAGTGCATATATTAATTTTCTAAAGAATCATCAATCATGCACCAAGACTACTCTATGATATTTGTACATTGTTGTGGAAGATTGACTTTAATGTTCTAATGTTTTGTAAAATTGTTGAATTTAATTTTTATTTTGGTATCATTTTCCCTGTACAAATTACTCACTTTTTTTTCACGACATAGGGTACTGGAGATCTGATGACTGCACTTCTGCTTGGATGGAGTAATGTATTGTATCGCTGTCAAGCTTTTATTTTCTAGTCATTCTTGTTCATAATTTTTTTTCTATTTTCTTTTCGTATCATCCAGAGATATCCTGAAGACCTTGCCATGGCAGCAGAGCTTGCAGTGTCAACCTTGCAGGTATTTTGTGTTCCTTAGTTTTCTCCCAAGTTTTTTACAATAATGTTGGTGGAATGGTTGTCTACTGCAAATTGCAAAATCAACACAGCCAATTGATATTGGTTTCATGTTAAAATTGATAGGCTGGGAGCTAATTAGAATAGGGAAATTACTTGGAACGTTATCAAAGATTAGCTTAGTTAAGCACTTGAGACCATATTGTTTCATAAGCATACAGATGTGATGAGGTGGAGCTAATTCAATCATAAAGGTGAACCATAATTAAAATTTTTCCCATATTCCCTTCTTACTTCGATGAATCACATGGTTCGTAGCCCATCGCATTATATATCCCAGTCCTGTCCTCTTTCTAGGATTCTTAAGGCTAGCATATAGGTTAGTTTCTTATATTTGAACAAGTTAAATTATGATTCTCTATTTTAAATGTTCCAGTTTCTACGTAAGAATTAGTTTGGTGATCATAATCTAAAATTTTCAGCCATAACTTTTTTTAGAACAAATTATAGGTTAATTTGAATTTTTTGAAGGGGTTTTGTTCATTATGAAAAAAAAAAAAAAAGAATGGTTTGGAAGCTTCCCATGGCTCCGTGCGTGCATCAAATCAAACGTACTGTGCAGCAAAATAATGGAAACGTGTGTCCTGGTGCACATGACTTCATTAAAATTTTAGGGTAGATACATAATTCATCCCTAAGTTTTTCAAGAAAAGCACTGTGGCAACCAGATTTTGTCATATTCCACACTTATTGACTCTAGTAGCTGTATTATATTTAGGTTTTCAACTTGCCATGTAATTGGTATAATTTTAGAAACAATGATTTTCACGTTTCTCGTATTTTCACAACTGTTTTCTTCAATCTATTCAATTATGTAACTTTGTATTCAATAGAATGATTTTGCAAATTAAAGTGTTGTCACAGATTTTCTTGTAAAGTTGAAGGGTAAATTTATCCATTTGGCCTGAAATCCATACCATATTTGGAGTAAACTGGAAATAATTCTCCCTCACTGAAAAAGATCATGAGAATATCTTGATCTTACACAGATTTTCCCTTTTTCCATTTACAATCAAACATGACAGACAGCATTTAACACAAAAGTAAAGCAAACTATGTTGGTTGCTACATGCTATCCATGTGTTGGCCGATTGCCAAAGGCAAGCGGTGGAAATTTGTTGGAGCAATGGACGTATCCTCATGTGTTTCTTCAAATAGTGTTCTTCTCTTTCTATGTGCTTTTAGGTTCCCATAAGATGGATGGATTAATTTTCTTTTTGAGTTGGCTAGTATGCATGTGAACATCAAATATAAAAAAACACTATTTTTATGGTTTGATTCCAATTTTTATGGTTTGGGATTCATTGCTGAATGTATACCAAATATTCACAGGCACTTCTGCAGAGGACAGTGGATGATTATCAACGTGCTGGATATGATCCCCAGTCTAGCAGTTTAGAGATCAGATTGATACAAAGCCAAGATGATATTCGCCAACCTCAAGTTAGATACAAAGCTGAGAAATACTAATCAATGGGTGATTTTTATTTAGTTGATGTTTATTGGAGTACTATGTATTTACGAATTATAGCTCTTTAATTTTTACTAAATGACATATAGCATTTAATTCACTTGAGACCAGATTGGTCAAGTATTGAAAGCAATTTTGTGGTCCTTCACAGTTATGCCTTGTACCATTGATAACTTGATAGGTGGGAATTCTACAGGAACCTATAATTGAAGTTGCATTTGTCAAAATTATGGACAAGCATTTAGTAGCTTAGCAATTTAGTGTGCAGTATCAAAATTCCGACAAACCTTATCTGTTTTTAATTGTATCAAAGCAAAGAAATGTCAAGTTTTTCAAAGATGGCGTTGATTGTGGAGGAAAACTATAAAATGTAGACACCCCAAACTTTGCCAATTGTTTAATTAACACCCCAAATTAAACTTTGTGTTACAAACACCCCCATTTGATAAACTTTGTCCTAATACCACCCTATTAAACTAAATTGTAAAGACTGAATTTTTATAATTTCCTCTCAGCTTTGTTGTAATTTTCAAATACAATTCTAACAAATATAACAATAATAGATAAATGAAGAAAGCGCATTATACAATATGAAAAATATGAAAATATCTAGCAAAATTAGATCGATAATTTTATTTATCCAGTTACTACATTTAAAAATATCAATTCCATCATATATTACTTGAGCAAGTAATTTAAACAGATCATTTGAAAACAAATAAAAAAAATTTCAAGTTGACAATCATATTTATTCAAAACTTTAGAATATTGTAGTATTTCTCTTGAAACAATAAAAGAATATTATATATCACGTAAATAGAAATCCAACAAGTATATATAGTTCTTTTTGTAGTATTTCTCTCAAAACAATTAAAAAAAATATTATATATCACGAAAATAGAAATCCAACAAGTATAAAAAAATAAAATTAACTAAAGCTCTAATTATGAATTGAATATATCTTAAAACCATTTTGAAAATCATAAACTGAAAGCAATTTGTTGTTAATAAATATGAATTCGATGGGAAAATTTTAATGTTGTTGTAGGATTTTTATTATTATTTTTTTAATATTTCACTCACTTATTTCATTGTTTTTTCTCGGGAAATAAAAAAAAAATTAAGTTAAATTTTGCCCATGATCATGGGCAATTTACAAAGCAAGCTCATTTTTAGTAGTTTGAAACTTATAATCAAGTTAATGGGGCATTTTGAAAATTCAGCATTTGCAATTTAGTTCAATATGGTGCTATTAGAACAAAATTTGTCAATTGGGATGTTGATAACATAAAGTCTAATATGAAGTGTTAATGAAAAATTCCCTGAAGTTTAGGGTGTTTTGCGCAGTTAAGCATGCAATATTAGAAGTGCATGAAAAATATAAATGTTTTTAAAAACAAATTACTTTTTTTTTCATAAAACTAAATCTCACCTATATATATATATGTATATATAGTTTGCCCTTGAATTTTGACATTTTACCCTTGTGGCACCCTTAACTTTGCATTTGGCCTATCATGTACCTGAACTTTTTTTTTTTTCTGGTTTATCATGCACCTAAACTTTGTTTTTATATAACAAACAAACACGACTAATTTTCAGGGACTAGTTTGAAGTGTCACTTTCTTAAGCTCCATCAATGGCAAAAATACCTAAATAAAATGTATTCATTCACAGAACTAAACTTTCAATTCCTACAACCAAACCATACAAGGTATCAAACGAAAGATCTCTTAAATATGATCAATAATCTAGTCTTAAATCTTACCTTAGGTCATTTGAAACAGATGAAAAATTCAAAATAAAATTCAAATCCTTGCAACATAAAAAGCAACCAAATGGTTCTTCTCTCTCCAGCCAACGAAGACTGGCAATCGGAAAAGCGTATTCAATTGAAACAAAACCCAAAGGTTCGATATATATTCACAAGGAAAACAAGATATTAATGGAGATACCCAAACACTAATAGGGTTAATTTAGGAATCAACAAATTATTTAAATGGTGTTAAAGATTAAATATTAACAGAAGGATAAAATGATATATTTCTCCAAAACTTAAGGATAAAATAGTCAAATATATAAAATATAGAGACAAAACATCATAATATGACAAATGTCAGGGACAAAATATTAATTTTTTCTATTTAAAATCTATTGATATTTTGTTATAATAAAATTACAAAATATCTAGACAGAAATTTTATAAATAACAACTAGATATTTAGTTGGAAGCTACTTAATGGAAAAATTCCACTTTACTACAATTGATTAGATCTGAAAATTGAAACCAACTGATTGTGAACAAGATATTTCATTTTTATGAAAATCTATAATAAAAAAAAAAAAAATGGAATTGATGATCAAGTGGAATTTAAACCAAAAATTTAGATTTGAATCTTTATAATTGATTTTTCCCATGGCTTAGTCGCGCGTGTATGCGCAATGAGTGATTATTATTACATTATTTTATTTTGAATTACTATTATGTATAATTTTTTTTAATATTTTTAATTAAAGTTATGTTTAAATAATAATTGATGAAAATTTTAACATTTTCAATCGTAATATTATTTACTTTGCTGTTCATTGGGGACGAATGTATCTATGGTGTAAAGTATAATACTAACTCCGTCTTTTGGGGTAGTTTATATTTCCTTTTTGGAATGTCTATTTTGGTTGTTTACATTTCCATTTATAGTAAGTTTTGGGCCAATAACATAAGTTGCACCCTGTACTACCGCGAGAAATTGATTTTGCACCCTGTACCAATTTATCGTCGATTTTGCACCATGAAGTATCTAAAATGTAAACACTCGCACCCTCCGTCCACGAGATAACGGCGTGTGGACGACACACCGACGGAGGGCGCGTGCCAACATTAGAATCCCAACGTACATAAGCAAAATGCCGTCGTTCTGCCCTTTAATTTTCATGCCCCTCTCTTAGGCATTCTGTCGAACACCTGGAGTGCATACCATTCCTTCGACTGAAATGGAACAACTAAAGAGGTGAAGAAATGGAAGAAAGACCGTGAACCAGAGCTTATATCCATTCTGGTGAAAATATAATATATATATGCAAACATTCAACAAATTACACTAGCAAAAAAACTCAAACAGTGCATACACAAAGCAATCCAAGAACATGGCTTATTATGTTAAAGTTCATTTTAAGACATTAATTTTCAGTTCAAAATCATACCTGCACTAACAAGATACAGACATTGAAGAGATTAGCAAGGAAAATCTGTTTCCTGTATAAGGACTGATTTGAGGAGTTTGGTTTTGTGGACAGGAAACGCAGCTTTGCATCTGGGAGAGTGAGAATTGGTTTTGTGGATGAAACTATGACGCAAAAAGTGGTTCTAATTTGAAGGACCTGTA
>CATIWJ010304447.1:0-14307 GCA_949640765.1 Croton laevigatus
ACTAATTTATTTAATTCACCAAAACAGAACGACTAAATTATTATTAAATCTTTTCACTATCAATGGCAGCTATGATTATACTAAATGCAAAACCACTTTTCTACACTCATTGGCATTTCCGATTCGGATTCCAAACATCCTCCACTTGAATTCCATCGCGCCTTGTTCGTATTTTGTCCTCAATGAAGAAGATAAGTTTGTTTTGAAATTCAGTCTCCCTCTCTTCGTCTTCTTCTTCTTTTAAATTTTTTATTTGTGTTGTGATATTTGAAAGAGAGAATCGTTAATGGTGGCTAAAGTTTTGAAAAAGAACAAGAGGAGATATGGTATATATATTGTACATATACCATATTTGCCAGTATATATACACGGTTGTGATCTTTAAAGGTGAGAGAATTGTTAATGGTAGCTAGAGTTTTAAAGAAGAAGAAAATGAGATGTGATATATATACAAGTATATATAGCATATGTACCATTATATTTGGTATATATACAGTATAAATGGTACATATACGGTATATATACATCAACCCTTATTTTTCTTTTCCAAACCCTTCCTGCTATCATAGTTTCTATCTCATGCAAAAATCACGGTATATATGCTGTATATATGGTACATATATGGTATATATACTATAACTTTTCTTTTTCTTTTTAAGAAATCCTAGCCTCCATTTTATTTCTCTCTCATCCAAAATCACAAGCACAATCAGAAATCTTAGCCTCCATTAAACATTTAATTTTTTATCCTCCAAAAAGCTCAATCAGATTCTTAAAATAAAGAAGAAGAAGATCAAAAACGTCGTTGGTGGTGGAGTGGCTGGCCGTTTTCTCATTGACGATGGAAATCTAGGTTGAGAAGAAGTGGCAGCTACAAGTTTGGGTGGAGAATTTTTGAGGAACCTAGGTTGTAAGGGTATAGTTGAAAATTTTTCAAATATGTACTATATACTATATTTTAGAAATTAAATGCTATTTACTTTTAGTAGGGCTGTTCAAAATAATCCAATCCGACTGATCCGATCCGATTTTTAGAGTTTTGGATATTTCAGATCGGATATCCGAAAATTTTCGGATCGGATACGAATCACAAATTTTAGAGTTTCAGATTATCCGATTTGAACACCCCTAACTTCTAGTGATTTTATATAGTATGTTATTTGCCTTAAGGTCCCATTAAATTTAGGTCATTAGGTAACCTTTTATCTATGAATCCATTTGGGCCAAATATCCAGATCCAAGCGCATCCGCCCAGAAGACAACTAAGGTCGTTTTAAAATTAATAAAAAGAAATTCTACTCTTCAATTGGTTAAAAGATAATAAATGTTTTATTTATAAAAAAAAAAAGGCTATTTGGTACTCATAAGACCAACATAATACAAATAATTCCATAAAAGGACGCAATAAAAGAAATCACTGGAATTTGAAACATCAAAACACTAGAAGATAAAAATGAGAAATCAGTGGCATATTCATTCGAAAAACAAACAGAAAACATATTAACTAAAAATTTAAAAACAATAAACCATAATGTTACATTTACTATATACTATCATTTAGTAATAGTAAAAGATTGAAAATACAAAATTTAAAATACAATATCCACACCACATGCTTAAAAGGTCAAATAAAGATTAATCAAATCAATATTAGTCTAAAGACTTTTTCTTCTCATTAACTTCCCTCCTTCAAAATTTGATATGCAAGAATTTCAATTAGTATTCTGAGATTCAGAAGGCTAGAGATGAAGCGAATCAAATATTCTCTTAAAAAAAAAAAAATTAGGTGAAGGTTTATGGTTGCATGCATAAGTTGATTTAAAAAACAAAAATGGCAATACAAATTGCAATGCTCATGCAAATTGCTACTAGGTGAAAATATAATCCATAGAATTTCACATCTAAATCTACAAATGCCACATTAAAATTTACCGAAAGAAATGATTCTAATTCTTAGAGAAAATATTATTGGAAGAGACAATTAAGAATTTTGAATGATTATTCTTCATGACAATATAGAATTGAATGTAATTTGATTATTCTTTTGAGGTTTCTGGTCTTAATTCCCACTTGTCCAAACGCATCTTTGCCTTCAAAACCTGTAAGCATCAAAGTAAACAAGATTAGTGAATCTAATCATGTTTATGTAAATCATTTAGCATGCAAATAAGTAAATGATTTTCCACACAATTAATTACCTCCTTATTCCAATCAGCCTGAATTGTCACAAATAATAAGATGAGAGTTTGCATAAATGTACCTCCAATCATTCCTGACCATATTCCCTATCATAGTTTCATAAACAATAACATTTCCTTCATTAGATCCATATAATTAAAATTTGACTCTAAATTTTATATATTATAAAATGGACAGTAATTAGACCTATATGCGTGATTTCTTATCAAAATCAAAGTTTAAAATCAGGATCCACTATTTAGTGTGATTTTATCGTTTCAAATAAAATTAACCATAGTTAAAGTTTTTTACCTTTACACCAAGATCAAATTTAAATCCAAGAAGACAGCCAAGTGGAATACCAATTACATAATAGCATCCAACATTCACATAGGCCACAAAAGCTTGCCATCCACACCCAACAGCCACCCCTTCAACAGAAAATGAATTTAGCAAATTAATAATTATCTACTCCATTGCCATATTTAGCATTTTCTTTTGGTTTTTCACCCGGTGTCCTATGGCGTGAATGTATTTAAAATCATTCAACAGTCTCAGACTGATCCATATTAAGGCATGACATGAACTATTAAGATAAGCGCCTCTAACCCTTAGTACGTTGCATTTCCATGGATCCAACCCATTGGGTATATTTAGCATTTTAATAGTTAATTGAATGGAAGTTTTGATTAACTTACCGGACATAACAGGTTGAATTCCATTAAGTATAAGGGTAATGCACAATAACGGACATAGCTCGGAGACTGCTTTAGCAACAGTTTCTCCACTCGTAAAAGCATAGCTTATTACATGGCGTAGAGCAAAGACTATTGCTGCTTCTGCTACCGCTATTACGAAAGATGCCATATTCACCATCATTGCTGAAAATGCTGCGGACCTTGGATTTCCACCTCCTAATTCATTGCTTACTCTAACACTGCATGTTTTTTATTTTTCATTTCATTGAAATAATAATTGTGAAATTAATTCTTTTAAACTGCTGCTTGAAACTAAAAAGTTGATGATACGTACAGAGTATGAACAGAACAAAGACTAACCTTGCAGCTGCATTGAATCCTGTTGAGACCATAAATAGCAATCCCATGATAGACATGCTGCAAAACAAATAACAAATTGAAACATTTTGAAATTTCAATTCAATTACCTCACAAACATGGCTATAAGAAAATTTCTTACCACATGCACGCCAAGACATAACATAGTGGCAAGTGCATTTACGACACAGGTAATAAATCAGGTTCGAATTCTCCCACTCCTATTTTTTTTCAAAAAAAAAAAAAAAGAAAAAGGGAATGGGAGAAAATTTCTTACCACACAGAAAGAGAATCCAAGGCGATCTCAGGATTTTCAAGTAACCCAGCAATCAAAACCAATATCTGAAAATACCAAATCTCCAAGCAAAGCATAACTGCTGATCCTGCTGATAATTTAACAAAATCCCATAGTCCTGAAAAGGCTTGGAAGCTAAAACCACTCCACGTATACTTACATTTTTCACTCTTTACTATATAAACAAACTGAGCAATAACTATTATCCACCATGACAAGCTTAAAACAAGCGAACACCCGATTAATCCCATCCCAAGCTTGTAAACAGCTACCCAACTAAGCAATAAGTGGAAAACAAGAATAATTGCTGATATTATGGCACTTGGGTTTACTATACTCTGTGCTTGAAGGAATTTCTGGATTGGAAAATTTACAGCATATGCGAAAATCTGAGGTATTAGACCGTACACGAAGATTGCTGCTGCTGATGCTATGTTGTTTGGTTCGTGAAACGAAAGTAAAATTTGCTTTGTTAATAGGTAGATTATAGTCATGGGAATTCCTGTTAGGGTTAGAACAATTGTTGCTCTTTGTAGATATATGCCTAGCATTTCGTTCCTGCTTGCTCCATATGCTTGGCCACATAGAGTTTCTACTGCACTTCCCATTCCTAGCTACAAATTGAAAGAACATCAAATCAAATAGGAGAATAAATCAAAGGTGTGTGAGTAATTGAACTAGAGAAAAACCCTGAAATCATAATTTTTTTGGGTATTTTTTATTTGATTTCACTTATCACCGTTCCATTACATTAGAGCCTACCAAACATTTATATTTAATTATCGAAATGTTTTAGGTTTATTTTATTTTGATTCGATGGATCAATTATACATTATATTGCATTATAGCTTACCAAACATTTATGTATAGTGAATTACCATAAAGCCGTAGGCGAATAGTTGGATGCCGCTATTGCCAAGAGAAGCGGCAGCAAGTTCAAGATTGCCGAGGTGGCCGGCGAAGATAGCGGTGGACAAGGACATGAATCTGTTGATCATGTAGACAAACACAGCTGGAGCAGCTAGAGGGAAAAGAAGCTTCAATTCAATCCATGAAGCTAAGCTGAGACGCTTCAAGGACGGTAATTCGGAGTCGTTTAGCACATTTTCTAAGTTGTAATTCACTTCATTTTCAGGCAGTTGTGATAATAAAATGGGTTGTTGGAGTTCATTCTCAGTCTCCATTTTTTATTCAAGAGATTACTTTCTTGTGATGGTGGAAAACCCTGAAATGTAAATTAAATAGTGCGAGCCATATATGCATACAAATTTCGTGTTATAGTAGTAATTTTTTTACTTAGCCTTATGAGGAATTAGATTTAGAGTTATTAACTTGTTAGCCTTGTCCTGTTTACAAAGTTAATATTCCAAACTAATGACGACTTTCTTGTAAAAAAAAAAAAGTTAATATTCCAAACTCAAAAAAAGTGAAACATATTTCACGTGATGTGATCGATGTTATAATTAGAATTAGGGTCAGCAATGCCTCTCGACGAGATTTTCGAGAGGCATCACAATTTTGCTTTTTTTTTTTTTTTTTGTCTCTCGATACGGCACGGTAAATTGTCGATACTGAGCCCCGAGATCAATTTCAGTGGGTTACGGTTCACAGAAATCGACCTTGTATTATAAATTTCATCTGACTATAAAATTCAACGATCTGCCTTATTTTACGTTTTATTTACAACATATAGTCAACTTATTCAAACTATAGACCACTAGAATTGATCTCGGGATCCAACACAAACAAAAAATAAATAATAAAAAAGAAATTGAATTTTTTTTTTTAAAAAAAGGGAAATTCGAGAGCTTCTCGTTGGAGAGGTTTGGAATTTCCCTTAGAATTAAATCGTTTTTAACTTTAATTAATCTGGACTTGTGTTATAATTTTTTCCATATGAAAATTGGCTTATGAATTGATATAATATTTTGGACATAAGCTATATATGATTTTAGGGTTGGAAGAATTGGAATTTGAAATAAGGGATATTTAAAAAAATAAAAATCTTTATGAATTTTACTCTATTCTACATTTTTCTTACTGTCTTCTTTTTTTAGCAGAAAAAAATATTTTTGTGTTTCAATTTTGTTGACAAAAATACACTTCTGTCTATTTTCTGTTAAAATAATAGTAGAAGAACCAAAATGTAATTGTACGGACCATTTTGAGAAAACTCAAGAATTAAGAGAATGTTTTAAAATTGTCTTCTTCAACCTTGTTCTTCTAAAAAACACAGCCCTAGCCATGTATTCCAAAACCTCCGCGGCTCTGTTCTATACCAAAATTGCAAATTTCATATTCTATACCAAAATCGCAAATCTCAAACGAGACAATAGCAAAAAGAAATTGAACCTAAGATTGAATGAAGAATATCCATTTGATTAAATTTACATAATATAAAATTTAATTTTAAGGAAAGTTAAATAAAGATATTCTGATGCATGCGTGGATGTGACGCAGAATTATATTCTGATAAAAGTTTGATGGCATCTCTTAATGTCTTTATTTGTTTAGAAGGTTGTGATGCAGCAATATATATGGAGTTGAATATGTGACAAATGCATTACATATTTACGAATTAAAGCTAACTGCTCCACATCTTTACTACATTAGATATACAGGGCGATTCCAAGACGAGTTGCGCTCCAATTATAAACTTTAATTTTTTTTTAATTATAAAATACTACCTCATATTTTCTCATTTCTTTGCATTTACTTTCATCAATACCAATAAAATTAACTTTTCACCAATACCAAAACAGGAATACTAATAATAAATAATTACTAATTGTTTAAAAAATTTGCTTTTTCATAAATACCAATAAAGAAATAATAATAAACAATTATAAAATTTACTGTAAATGGAAATGTAAAAAATTAAAAAATATACTCAAAAAGGAAAATGTAAACAGTTGACCAAAACGGAAGTAGTATAGGTCAAGCATATCTTTCTAGATTTTTAGATATATGCCTACAAAATTTGGATTTTTTATGGTTAAATTTTATCTAGACCTGATCTAATGAACCTAGCCGATATGATAACAGGAACAAATTAATTTGGTATTAATGTTTTTCATTAAAAAAAAAGATAAATTAGAAAAAAATTTAAAAATGTGATTAATTTGATTCATGAATGATATCATAAACTTTATAGGTAAATATTTGGCATATTTAATAAAACATCTCTATATTTTACCTATATTTACATTTTTCTCTTTGTTTTTTATAATGGATAAAAATGTCCCTAAATTTATATTCTATTTGACAAAATTACCCTTCTGTCTATTTTTCTATTAAAATAACAGTAGAATAATCAAAATATAATTTTACGGATCCTTTTACAAAAGCTAAAAAATTAAGGGATTGAAATGGAACTTTTCCTAACTTCTTCCTCCCCTAGCCACACTTTGCATTACCACCAACAACGCATGCCCCTCTTCCTCCGCCGGCCTAACCATTTTTTGTTCCGACCAACACCATTGTTGGCCATAGTCTGGCTCCCTCCACCAATTTCTGCAAATTGAAATCCATTCAAATTGAAGAACATGAAAGATAGTTCGAAGAACAGGAAAGCATCTTCGCACCACCGCTTTGCACCTGTTTTCGTTTTTTGGTTTCAGTATATGGTGGTGGTCAAAATAGGTGGAGCAAGTGGTATGGTTGGCTGACTTCCGGTGTTGCGTTGATCTGAATAGGAAAAATAATGGAGGAAGAAGAAGCAAAAGTCCAGTGCAACAGATCCATGTCCATGGCTAGATCATTCAGAGGAGCAAAAGTTGATGTCATCTGATTTGCAAAAGTCCACGGCCAGATCGAATCCAGTAATCCACGATTGGAGAACGAAGTTGATCAAAGGTTGAAGGTGATTGTTAGGAAAGATTTGGCCATGGACTTTCACAGTGCTGGTCTGGTGTGGCGGACAGTGGTGGTCGAAGGTTGGGCGCCAGAGATGATGTCGGTGGCAAACAGAAGAGAGCTGGAGAAATAAGCTATCCGGTAGAAGTTGAACACCAGAAATGGATCTTCCATTTTGGTTGAAGAAGATGGCAAAAATGCCATTTCAGTCCTTCATTTATTGAGTTTTTTCAAAATAACCCATAAAATTATAATTTGATCAATCTACTATTATTTTAATAGAAAAATAGATAAAATGGTATTTTTGTTGACGGAATTAAAACACAGGGAAATTTTTATCAAAAAAACAGACAAAGAAGAAAAATATAGATATAGATAAAATATAGGCAGATTTTATTAAATATCCCTAAATATTTTCTATTTTATCTGTTCTTTTTGGAGGTGGTATTTATGGCTTGTTCAATTGTTTTCTTGATCCACTTTTAGTAGAAGCACTAGCTCTTTGGAAAACACTTGTTTGGCTACAACATCATTTTTTTTGGTGTAGGATATATCTTCACCGACTCACAAAGTTAAATTTTTCATCTAAAACGCTTAGCTTTGAACTTTTTTGAGATTGGTATTGTTATTTAAGATTGTATTAGCTTATTGTGTCGGTGATCTAATATTGAGATTAGACAGGATTGGAGACAAGCAAACAAAGGAGCGCACACTCTAAATAGAGCCTCATTTTCATATATTCGTCATCAAATTTGAGATTCTATCCATTCTTGTTTATCTCATTATTACTTTTCAAATTAATGGAATTTTAGTTCCTTTCGAAAAAAAAAAGTTTGGTCTTTAATTTTTTTTTTTTATTAGCAAAAAGTGGTTTCTTTATTAGGTATATGAGATATAAATGTAGTTCCTTTAAAATAAAAGTTTGGCCTTTTAATTTTTTTATTAGCAAAAAGTGGTTTGTTTATTAATTTTAGTTCTCTTTTTTTACAAAAAAAAAAAAAAAGTTTGGCCTTTAATTCTTTTTATTAGCAAAAAGTGGTTTGTTTATTAATTTTATTAGTTCCTTTCGAAAAAAAAAAGTTTGTTAATGAGGAGTATGAGATTACTAAGCCAACCTAGCAGAGCAAAATACTCCTAACAACATATACTCTTAAGAATTGAGAAGAATAAGAAAAAGAAAGATAACAAAAATGAGGGTCAAACTCAAATATTGGAGCTGGTTAGATAAGATTCATAATTATTTGTAACCGATTTCCATCCACATTGAATTGACACCATCTTCCAATCAATTGTTTTGCAGTGCTTCCCTGTTGTCTTCCCATTTGTCCAAACGCATCTTAGCTGTCTCCACCTTAAATAACAATACATTTAGAAGTAGTTCTATTTCAAATTAATATCTAATTTTTCTAATAAATTGTATAAGCAAGACAATCACATGCACATGAATTTTCAATATGAAATCATTTTGAATTATTTATCTTATTCTTCCATTTAGTCATTTATCCACCCTTTAAATATCGGGAGTAGGTTAAAATTTCCTCCTAAATATTTATTAATGTAGTGCATGAACTTATATATCTTCCATACACACAATTTTCCTTTCTATCACTAAATAATTATAGACCTTCTTACTGTATCTTAATCTAGATTAATTGGCACCTGTGTTTAGGTATTTGAAAACCCGGTGAAATTGAAAAAGAAAAAAAATTATGGTAGCTCTAAATTGAAGATGGTGAATAAATGTTAACAGGTTCATAAGTAGAATAACATTTACCTCTTTCACCCAATCAGTCCGAAATGTTACCCATAATAAAATGATAGTCTGCATTGCTGTTCCTCCAATCATTCCGGACCAAATTCCCTAATTCAAGTATTCAAATTATCTTGAACATAAATTATATATATAAAAAAAAGAGTTAAAAATAAAAAAGAGATTAAAATTTTTTACCTTCACACCAAAATCGAACTTAAAACCGAGAATACATCCCACAGGAAGCCCAACAAGGTAATAGCATCCTACATTTACATAAGCCACAAAAGCTTGCCATCCACACCCAACTGCCACGCCTTCATTACATTTGTCCATTCAAAAATTAATAAAAGAAAATGCCCAGTTTTTCATATAAAATGTTAGCAAATAAAATGTTACCAGATAAAACAGGTTGAATCCCATTAAGAAGGAGAGCGACTGCTAATAATGGAGAGAGCTCAGAGACAGCATTAGCCACAGTTTCTCCTTCAGTAAATGCATAACTTATTACATGTCTTAAAGAAATCACAACTACTGCTTCTATTGTTGCAATTATTAATGAAACCGTAGTGACCACCACTACTGAAAATGCTGCTGATTTTTTATGCCCAGCTCCCAATTCATTGCTAACTCTCACACTGTTCAAAATTTTTTCCCCTCAATTAATAAATAATCATATTAGTTGAACTACAGTTATCTATAAATTGATTCAATAATTTAAATTCATTTTCTTAAACAAGAGGCAAAAGTGTCCAAATAGTCCTGAATTAACTATTTGGTGAAAATCTAACCTTGCGGCCGCATTGAAACCGACTGAGACCATGAACAACAATCCGGTGATACCCAAGCTGCACGAAATAAATATTGGTTTAGTGTATAAATGGTTCTGTAAACTTGGCGATTACAACGAGCAAAAATAAAACAAAATGGAGAAGAGAATACAAGTGTTTACCATACAGAAAGGGCGTCAAGTGCAATCTCAGGATTTTGGAGAAGTCCACAAATCAAATATAAAATATTATAATACCAAATCTCCAAGCATAACATTACAGCTGAAGCTGATGATAATTTTACGAATTCCCAAATTCCTGAAAAGGCATCCAAGGTAAACCCTTTCCATGTATGCTTACACTTCTGACTTTTAACTACGTAAACAAACTGAGCAGTCACTATTATCCACCATGACAAGCTTAATGTAAGTGAACACCCGATTAATCCCATTCCAAGCTTGTAAACAGCAATCCAACACAACAATATGTGGAAAATAAGAGTAATTGCTGAAATTATAGCACTTGGGTTAACTATACTTTGTGCTTGAAGGAACTTTTGGATTGGAAAATTCACAGCATATGCGAAAATTTGTGGTATTAGACCATAAACAAAGATTGCTGCAGCTGATGCTAATTTGTTCGATTCTTTTAATGAAAGTAAAATTGATTTTGCAAAAATGTAGATGATAGTTAATGGAATTGCAGTCACGGTTAAAACGACAGTTGCTCTTTGTAGATATGTTCCTAGCATTTCGTATCGTCGAGCTCCAAAAGCTTGCCCACATAGTGTTTCCACTGCACTTCCCATGCCTAACTATTGAAAACAAACATTAAAACATTTCAGTTATGATAAATTTAAGGTTTTAAAAACATTAAAACAGAGGTTTGTGTTTCGAAAGAAACAGAGTATTTATTACCATGAGGCCATAGGCAAAAAGTTGGATGCCATTATTGCCAAGTGAGGCAGCAGCTAGCTCAAGATTGCCAAGGTGGCCGGCGAAGATTCTGGAGGACAAAGACATGAGATTATTGATCATGTAAACAAAAACGGCCGGTCCGGCCAGGGGGAAAAGGATCTTCAGTTCAACTAGTGTTGCTAAAATGATGCGTTTCCAGTAGGGTAATGCGTTATCAGTTAGTACGTTTTCGAGGTTGGAGCTTATTTCAGTATGATGTCGAGCATTTTCAGGCTGTGATTGCAGAATTGGCTGATGGATTTCATCTTCAGGCTCCATAAGTGTAGATTTCTTCTTTTCTTTCCAGCTTTTCGCTAAGTAAATAATTGTTAACGCGGCAAGATGTTTTATAGGCAGGGCTTTCAGGTTATCATAAATGTTGGTTTTGTTTTTATTTTCTGTTCTTTGATTTATTTTTGCTTGGTTCAACTTAACAGACGTGTCCAATTTTGAGTCATTCTGAGTTGGGGTTGAGACTCTTTGCAAGTTATTGAATGTAATGTAATGTCACGATCAACCTGGGGCTGCAATCGGCTTGCAGCTAGATTGATTCCACAAGCCTCCAAAAGTTACTAATCCAACATACCATTGAAAACCTGCTGACAAATATTAAACTCAAAACAAGTGTTCTAAATTCAAATGCAAACACATTCTACAGTTCTACACATCAATAATCAGTTCTTCGCCAAATTAACAAGTTCAATGTACTTATTACAAATAAAGGGTTTGGACTTAGTATGCCCATCATTTATATCTAGAAATCACTAATACAGAACGATAAGAAGACTAACCAAGACAATATCTTCTAAACTCAAAAGTAGACTTTAAGGGATGAAACGGAACTTGCTAACAGATCAACTTGCAAGGAAATCAATAAAGGTGTGAGCACTTTATATAGACGCTCAATAAATTCATGAAAAACAGAGAAACATTTCTATAATCGAAGCTAAATATCAAACATATATGTCAATTTACAATCAAAGCAAACATGGTGGTGTGTCAAAATCTCGGATTTGCCAAATACACTTCTATCCTTATTCAACTGCAAAAGTCAAATTATAATTATAATAAGAGTCAAGAATTCTTCCTTATTTCAACCACAAGAGTCAACAAGCCTTAGCCTTTGTCACTAGCATATATCATAACATAAGAATTAAGAATCTCAGCAGCCTAAAATCCTCCGTCCCTTCGTGACACACCATCGCGCCACACAAAAATTTTCAAGTTCAAGTTATTCAATAGAAGATAACATAAGCAAACACATTTTTCTGTTTCCTAAACACATGCGGGCTAGGGTATGAAAGGAATATATAATATTTGAAAAGAAATATTAATATATACGAAGGGTTCGTATAATATATAATTTATTAGTTAGCATTCAGCACACCACAAAATAGTCAAACACTCATGGAACTTACCTGGTTTGCAGAACAACCCAAACACCCTTCCAGAACTATTGACCCTAAATGCCGACTTGGTTACCATCTAAAAAAATAACGGCCAACCAATCAACCCACAATTCTATCCAAAATGATGAATAATATGTATGCATGACGTATATGCCACATAACCAATGATCAATAACTTAATTCTACTCAAAACATGGGACCATCAATTTTATTCAACAATAAATTAGACCAGAAAAAATAGCATCTAATCCAATTTTTTTTATATTTCTCCTCAAATGTCCATCATTTACTTAATTCCATCAACTTTTATTAAACTCAAAATAATGCACTTATATCTTTAGTAGTATTGTCGTCTGCATCCAAATTAAATTCAAGCTGTCCAACTAATATAGCAAGGGTGAGCAAGAGTCGATCCCACAAGGAATTTGTAAGAATTATTAACAACAATATTCATTAAAACGGAAAGCAAGATGTAAAAAATGGGGGATTTATAAATAATAAAAGAATCTAATTTTACAAAATAAATTCCAGCAATAAAATTAAAATTAAATGGGAGACGAATTAATAAAAATGAACCTTAGTTGTCAGTTACCAATGCAATTGACGAGAAGTGATCATAGAAACAAAAATATAATTCTTCAAGAAATGATATTCATTGTTGGTTTTAAAACCAACCCTCTTTTAAGATTAAACAACTAAACATGTATTATAATTGTTCTTATTAATTAACAACTTAGATACGATCGTAGATTTAATTAATTAATAGCATTAAAAATCAAGAGAACCAATGAGCAAAATAACACATGTACAACATGCATTTAATCGAGATAAAAATTCTTCATAAAATCATCGATCCCTAACGTAGTGAATTGCGATTTTATGTGCTTCTTATTGAAACAAGCATTTGAACGTCAATTACTTGAATCAAGCATTAGATCAAATTTAAGCAACAACTGGTTGTACACCCTAACAATTATTCAAACTTAATCATAAAAATAAATCCAGAAGAATAATTAATATCATTCAAATAGAAGAAATCAAGTAAATCATTAAATCTTACACTTATAATCAATTACAATTGGTTTCCTTCAAGCCAAAATTTAAGATTTAGCCACTAAAGGCCATAGAACACATTCTGGAACTCACAAAAGAAATTCTGCCGTGAAAAGAAGTGAAAACATCCAGCCCCCCTTTTCTTAGTTTTTATTTATATTCTCTTCAAAAAACCTAATTTCATTTTATTAAAAATCTCTACATATCAGCCCAAAATTCAAAATAAAATCTTTACCTTCCTTAGATAAGGCAAGAGACTAATTCCAAATAAAATCTCGCATCAATGGATTCTGACATCACGATTTCCTTAGACGAGCTCACATTACATATTTTCTCGATTATCGAATCCCGGTTTTCTTTAAGTATGCTCTGTTGCCTTTCTTTGCCCATTTTAACTTCAAAACTTTAAAATAATTCCTATAAAAAAAATCTCAATCCAATTAAATCACAGAATATAAATCTTTAAAATGAGAAAATTAGCAAACAAGATATAACTAAATTACATCATTAACAAATTCCTCCACACTTATCTTATGCTTGTCCTCAAGTATGACTCAAAAATCAAAATTAAATCTATTTAGAAGACCACAAACTTCATCTTAAAACTCAATCCAACACATGCAAATTACTCAAATAACTCAATATTGCAATTGAAAACCCAAGTATCAATATCATCCCATCATCATAAACTTGATTGAAAAAAGTTACATTACATTAAGAATTCTAAAAGGGAGCATTAGTTCGAAGTTTGAATCCACAAATATTTTATCAAGCAATTAACAAAACATTAAATAAAGAGGATATATGCAAAAATGGTTATCTCATTCCTTATTCTCTGAAAGAAGAACAATCCTCTCTTAAATATACAACCACACAAGGGAAAGACTTTTAGTTACCAACGGTAACCAAAATTAAAGGCAGAGAATACAATATTTCTATATACAAAATACTATAAAATATACTATAAAATTGAAAGAGATTTCTAG
>CATIWJ010304486.1:0-14322 GCA_949640765.1 Croton laevigatus
CATGCCACC
The DNA here is from genome assembly GCA_949640765.1 of Croton laevigatus. Taxonomy (NCBI): domain Eukaryota; kingdom Viridiplantae; phylum Streptophyta; class Magnoliopsida; order Malpighiales; family Euphorbiaceae; genus Croton; species Croton laevigatus. The sequence goes on from CATIWJ010304486.1 coordinate 10, forward strand.
TCCCACAAATCATCCTCTAAATGTTGCCACATCAACTCTATTTGCCTCTGTTTTTATAGAGTTTATAGATAGTTTAATTTGAAATTGACAAATTAAAATAGTTTAAATTTCTTCAATTGTTATAAAAAATGATTGTATATTTGAACTAATAGAATAGTTGGCTTCATCATGGAGCTAGGGTCATAGAAAGAGCTTATAATCATTTGGTTCGGGTAATTCGGTTCAAGTAAAAAATATGAAAAAATAATTCTATTAGAATTTGTAAAAATTTTAGGTAATTATGTTAAAAAAAAAAAAATTGGCCAAATTGACCAAATCACCCAAATTATTCAAAGTTATTACCTAAAAAAGACTATTTTAAAGTATGAGAAAAGAAAAACTTGATTACTATTTCAGTCTATTTGGCCAAAATACTTAAAGTTTGAGTAAGATTATTTTATTCAATTAATTAGATAATTTGGCTAAAAATTCAAATTTGGGTAAAAGAATAAAAAGTTTTTAGACAACCTATTATGATTAAACTTTAACTTAAATTATTTTCAAATTAGTCGACTGATCACTCCTGAAAGGGAGTATATACTTATTATATATACTACCTCCGTGTTTTTCATTTCTTTACATTTGTTTTTCACCAATACTAATAAAATCAACTTTTCACCAACACCAAAATAAAAATAATAATAAATAATTACTAACCTTCTTAAAAATTTATTTTTTCACCAATATCAATAAAAAAAATAATAATAAACAATTACAAAACTTACCATAAATGGAAACGTAAGGAAATGAAAAACACACCTAAAAATGGAAACGTAAAGAACCTGAAAATACGGAGGTAGTATTTATTTATGTACTTAAAGTTTGGCCAAATATTGTTAGTGCACCTATCCTATCAACATTCCAACTATTAGGTCCTTTCCATGCTCTGAAGGATACTATTGTTAGTTTTTATTTTTAGAAGAGAACCTAACCTATTATTTTGCAGATTTTTATGTTATATTTTTTTTTTTATTAAAATATGAACTATGTTGACTGAAAAATTACAATTAAAAAGAAATTTATTTTTGTTCAGGTTGGAATGTCGTTTACCGTGTCGCTGTTTCTCCGCCAGCCAAAAGTCCAACGGCTCTGCTGGATGCTGCCTGGCACTTGCATCGACCAAGTTCACAAATTAAATAATTAATCATTCAATTACAATCAAAAACCCATTTACCTGTGGATCCCCTGACCCTGACTTCTTGCCAACAGTTTTTCAAAGTTTCTGTTTTTCTTCCCTTTCCAACTTCTTCTGCTTTTTGAATTTCCAATTTTTTTTTTCTTCTTCGGTTGGTCCCTTGTTTCTTTGTTGAAGGGACGGAAGGATTAATGGAAAGCATAACATTGTGGCAAGGGGTTACTCTTTTTGGGTTTGTTTCTTGGATTGTCCTTTCTTCATGTCTTAATGTGACCTTCTGGATTAGATCTCTTCTGCAACCTTGGGTCACCCATCATGTCGTCTCTAGCACTCCGCTTATCCTCCGGATCCAGGTTCTTCAGCTTGATTTCACTAAATTATTGAAAAATTACATACTATTTATGCAGAATTGATTAACTTTAATTTTTATTTTGTTTTTGCTATTTTGCAGAAGCACCAGCATGGATTCTTGGATGCTTTATTCTCTGGGTTGTCTTGTGTTGTTTCTGTTCCCTTTTACACTGGTTTTCTTCCTTTGCTCTTCTGGGTATCATTCCCTCTCCTTCTCTCTAGTTATTCGTAATTGGGTATTTTGATTGTCTGTGTTTTCTGAATTGTGAGGCTGTTGATTTTTATACACCAGAATTCTGATTTAGATTTTTTGTTTCTGGTATAATTGTAGAGTGGGCATGGAAAGTTGGCCAGGCAAATGACCCTTCTAATTGCTTTCTGTGATTATACAGGAAATTGCATAAAGGTACCTCAGCATTATCACTATTATTAGTTTTTGGTTTGCCTTGATCCTTCTATTTTCTATTTGTATTCTTTCATTTGTATTATAGGAATAAGATCAAGAACTCCTCTTTTGTTCCTTATATTTCTCTTTACGCGTAATAGGATGTGATTTCAGCTCCTAGACCCAATTGTCCTCCTGTGAAGAGAATAACTGCTACAAAAGATGAGCAAGAAAATGCTTTGGAATATGGATTGCCTTCTTCCCACACGCTTAACACTGTTTGCTTATCTGGGTATTGATGCTTCATCCTTTTATTTCCTTTTTGCCATATATTAATTTTCTACTTGTGCTATGGACAGATTTTGTACCACATTAGAGTAGACTGTTTTATAATTATATCAAAATTATAAATGATTTAGTTTAATGGTATCAAGTGTATACTTACTCAGCTATAGACTATGCTATGCTCTCAATTCTTGCTTATTGGTGGAAAGCTAATTATTAATTCCTTCTTTTATGTTATGAGTTTGTCAATGTTTTAGCAATTACTACTAGTATATATCATCAAAGTGTTCTGTATTACTTCTGTAAGAACATGACATTCAGACTTTCTGTTATGTTATTGCTTTGAACATGCACCTTAATGTAAAATGCCTATCTTCTGGCACGTTAAGAAAACCTTTTTTATCTTAAATGTTAATATCCTCTTTGAATGGACACTTGCCAGATATCTCCTGCACTACTTACTATCGTATACTCATAATCAAGATCTCTCCGTGGTGTTTGCCGGATTTGCTATTGTTTGTTTTCTTGTGGGTCTCATTGTTCTGGGTAAGTGTATCCTTGGTTCACAAGATTTTGGTTTGTATCATAACTTTCCACAAAACTGAAGTCAGAACTGAAATTTGTTTCTCTTGTTAGGGAGAATTTACCTTGGTATGCACAGCTTGATTGATATCATAGGTGGTCTGCTGGTTGGGTTGGCAATACTAGCATTTTGGCTTACGGTCCATGATTTTGTTGATGAATTTATTGTCTCGGGACAAAATGGTATGTGTATTGCTCTGTTACTTATGTCATGGTTTATATTTTGAATCAGTTAATTCCTAATGCTTTCTCTGGAACGCCACTCAATTACATAGTTTATTGAATGTTTAGTTGCTTTCAGTTTGAGTTAGACAAGAAACAGAAACACAGATGACTGCATTGGATTCGTTTACCTTTTCCTTTTCTTCCTCATTTGACCTAATTTCAAAAAGCAAAAAGTTTCGTGACTCCAATGTCTTTATCAAGTGTAAAAAGTAGGACAAGTACGATAATTCTGTAACAAGGCAACTAGCATTTGAGGTGGAAATTGATGAAAGCCTAATGCAGACTGAACAATCTTTGAGTTAGTTAATTTGTAAAAACCTAGAAATAAAAAACCACTACCAAATTTTCCTGATAGCAAGCTTCAATCAGCCTTGAAATTTCCTTCCTCTAAAGAGGAGAAAAGTGCCTGTGGGTTCAAGCAATTGATATTTCTGGTTTTTATAATACGATGCTGCGGTGGTATTGGGCATGTGATGCCAAGTGCCATGTAGCTTGTGTGCAGGGTTTTGATCTTTCTAATTAATTGGCTCAATAAAGACTAAAGACTTCAATTTCTTAATGTTGCTAAGTATATTGAAATATTGGGACTTCGTATCGATCAAAGAATAGTACTGTTTGAATATTATGATCTCCAGTTTTGCCACATTCGGCATGTGCTTTAATACTAAACGCTACTTTCAAAGGTGGAATCTTGTTGTGTTTTCATTGTCTTGATGTTGAAATTTTTTCTTTATTCTTACTTTTGATACACTATTTTGCTTACAGTAACAACATTCTGGGCTGCGCTAAGCTTACTGTTGCTTTTTGCTTATCCAACTCCTGAGCTTCCTACTCCAAGCTTTGAGTACCATACGGCTTTCAGTGGTGTTACATTTGGAATAGTAAGCAACTCCTTTAAATTTGAGTTTAATTTTGACTTACCTTTTCAGTTTTCAATTTTCAATAGTTTCTATCAGTTAAATGCTGTTGGTGAATCATTATGTTGCTCGTAAAATCCCCTAAAAGACAAAGGAGACATGAGACATGCTTAGAATGACCTTAAAGATAGCAAGAAATATGAGAGCTAAATGACACTATTTCTTCCTTGAAAAAGATAACCTTAGCATTATTGAAGCGACCAATTTTAATGCTATTGTTATGGTGGTTGCGTCTGCACAAAAAAGGGATAATCTGTGCTTCTGAATGAACATATTGGTAGGAGGCGCAGCGATGATTGTATTGTCAAGGACTCGTAATCAGGGCACCATTAACTAACATGGTACTTTAGATTTAAGTGAGAGTTCATGTCATTATGCCATTGGCAATTGGATGAGACAGTTTGGGAATCACAGGCCTTGTGTGCTGGAACATTTCTGTGAAGTTTCACTTTTTAGACAGAATTTGCTGGGGCAAATATAGTATTCTTCTCTTATCATTTTCAAGCATCACTTGTGTAATTCTTTAAGACGTAAGATTGGAATTAACATAAACCAAATTTTGAATGTTGTCCAGGTGGCTGGGGTTCAGCAGACATTCCACCAGTTCCACCATGAATCTGTGCCGCGCTTGTTTACGCAACTGACGCTCCCTGCATTTTTTGGAAGAATACTAGTTGGCATACCAACCATACTAATTGTGAAGTTCTGCAGCAAAGTCCTAGCCAAATGGGTACTTCCAGTGATATCAAACACCTTGGGGATTCCCATAAAATCAACAACCTACATTCCCATGTTGAATGGATCATTTGGAAAAAAATCTGACGAGATTAAGCAGTCGGGTTATATCAGAAGGTTATTTTTCTTCTCCAGTCAGGAGTCATTTGATGTTGATACAGGCATTAGATTTCTGCAATATGCTGGCCTTGCTTGGTCTGTGGTAGATCTTGTTCCTTCTCTCTTCGCTTATTTGAGGTTGTAACGATAATACCCTATATATATATCTATATATTCTAGAGGCATATCTTTTTTTTTTTCCCTTACCAAAAAAATAAAATGAAACTGGGGCAAGTAGGCATTGATAATTAGAAGGTTCCAATGGTTATTTGTACACTTAATTTTGTAAATGAAATTTTGTCCATGGACAAAACCAAACCCATCTTTACCAGAATTTGATATTCAATTTTTCCATTTATTCCAAACAAGTATGGAATTCAAAAGGAAAGAATTAAATTAAGCCCAAATATTAGGCTATGTTTTGCAATTTAATCACAATTACACTTCATGATTGTTTTTCAAAACACTGTAAATGAATTCATACAACATAATCATAATTGGTTACACGGTGTCTCACTCACACCCAACATTACTTTCTAGCACACTGTATAGTGTATAATTTACAGTTTTTCATTAATTTGTTGCATATAAATAATATAATATACTTGGAAATTTAGCAAATTCAAGGTTGTAAATTTACAATTTTATGAAATAATTTATTAACATCAAACGTGCTTCGAAAAGAAGACGAGTACTTTCTGAAAACATAACGGGAGAAGTAAAAGAAGCATTACCATATGATATCACACTTTCTCTTCTCAACTACATCGAAATATACAAATACGGGGGTGCAAAAGACTCCATAACATGCAGCTATTTCTCAAACAAATAAACAAAAGTGATGGAGAGAATAATAAAATTTTTCTAAACAACTCGTGTTCACAATTACAAGGAAGAGCAGCAAAAGCATCTACTACATAAAAAATCCATTTATCCTCTGCAGGTCCCACAGAAAATAAGAATACCCACAATTCTGCTAATATCTACTGCTGACAGTCCACCATTAGCTTTTTGCCAATTGTGGAGAATATTGAGCATGGCTTCAAGTATTGAACAGAATTAAAGAAGGGAAAAAGAGAATAGCCGAACCTGGCCTATTACACATATTTTTGGCTTTCCATTGAGAACTTGGTAGATACCTCTCTACGGAGGGCAGTAGAATGCTCATTCATAGGAAGTAATCGGGTGTTCTCCGGGTCACATCAGGCTCTCCCCTCCTAGGAGCTGGCTCAAACTGCAAGCCATATACAGATTCACCCTAAGAAGTTTTCAAACCAGTAGAGCATTAACACTATCAACCGGGAGAGAGTGATGGACTGACCTGAATGAAAGTGTGCCCCTTGCAGTCATCAACTTCCAAAATAGATGCCATGTTTCCACATCGGTAACAATAATTAGGTGCACTGAATATGGTAACTACCTTTTGTTCCTGCACCAAGGAAGCAATGCAATATCTTAAAGCCTCAACTTAAAAGTCTACAATGGAAAAAAAAAAAAGTACAAAGTTATTCATGAATTATGAAAATGATAATTACATGAGCCCAATTAAATCCATCCATTACAAGCTGATGCGCTCTAGCAATCAACTTCAAGTTGTTTGAATGATTAAATTGCTCAGATATATCCTATACAAAGCAATAATGATCACATTAGGAGATTTCAGTAAATTAAGGTCTACAAAAGAGAATAAAAGAGAAAACACGAGGAATGATATTTAGAGAGAAGTGTAATCTTTGTAATGAAGAGCAACCTGTCCAAAAGTATACCCAGCACCACGAGGTGATATACCCCAGCCAGATCGGTCATCTGGGTCAGACCATAAAAGATCACACATTGCTCCTTCATGAGGAACCTCCTGAACACGATCAAAATTTCTTATGTTGTCCAGGGTTTCTATTGATGGTGACAATCCACCATGTAGACAAAATATTTCTGATTCAACCTACACAGAAGATAATTGAACTTCAGACAAATGCACAACTGATCCCATATCATTTTCTGACCAAGCATTCTTACAAAATAAACGCAGCTGATAATTTCACCCTGATCGATAATCTCACAAATATTGGATAGATAGATAGATAAATATTGGAGAATTAAAAAGATTTTCCAACAAGCAAACTTATAATCACTATGCAAACAGTAAACTTGTTATTATTTGGTCATGCATTTATTATTTAGAGAGAATCAAGCAACTGTAACTGACAGGCAAGTTTAGAAGAACCAAAAACAATCATGGTGATCATAATGCCATGAAATATATATAAAAAAGGGCAGCCCGTTGCACAAAGCACCCGCTATGCGTGGATCTGACAAAGGGTCACACCATTTTGGGTCAATTGTCACAGCCTTACCCTACATTACTGTAAGAGGCTGTTTTCACAACTCGAACCCATGACCTCCTGGTCACATGGCAATAATGTTACCATCACCCTAAGGTTCCCCTTCATAATGACATGAAATATAATAAACATAAATGGAAGAAAGAATATCAACCAGAATCAAATATCCCCAATGTTGCATCTTGGAACTGATATAAGTAATATTCTGCAGTTCTCTCCACATATCCAAATTTACATTATTTGAAAATATGTAGTCATTAACAGACATCACCAGTTATGATGAGTGTTACTAACCAAGGCAGTCAACGGAAAATAGTCAAAAAGATCTGTGAAGATCTTCCAAACATTGGCATTGCCATACCTGAAACAGAATCATAAATAGAAATAGCATCAAACATTTGCAAGACAAGCAAGAAGCAGACTTATAAATTTTATACTACTTCATGCAAGTATATGAAATTATCTGTCTCTACAAGGGCATGCTACTGGTGATTGGGGCCACATCAAACACAACTTTACATTCAAATTCCAATAGACTTGGCTCCATCAATGCTAATAATTTTGAAATTTGACCAAAATGTTTGCTTAATAATGTACCGTCCTAAACAATACTTTAGATATATAGCACAATTTGTTGCACATCACATGCAAAAGTGTATAGTAGGGATATCCTCTATGATTTAACAGAAGCACATGGCTGTTCATGTTTCCATTATTTTACCACATAATGATGCTTAAAGCAAAAAATTAGAAATGAAAAATGCATAACACTGTATTCCCTCCATTCACGGTAAAGAAGTTTGAAGTTGATTAAATATTTGCTCCATTATGTTCCATCCAAGAAGAAACAGTAATTATATAGCAATAATAGTTGCACATCACAAACATTACGAATTAGGATATAGAAGGGGATCCTAGGTGATTGAATAGAAAATCTAAAATGCCATGCACATGATCATCCATGTTTCCATAGTTTTACCACGTATGAAGTCACTTAAAGCGAAACCTTACAAATGAACCATGCATTACACTGCATTTCCTCATTCCAAATTAAAAATCCACTGTTCATCTAATGAGAAGTCCTTTTCTCTTTTTAATTCACTGCTGATTTCTGCAATCCATATGTTTTTTGAAACAACAAAGTCCAGTTAGGATGACCAGCTTGAAACTAATTAGCTGAAGCAAAAAACACTTCAGATCATCTATAAGAAGTCTACCTTACGACAATATAAACAAGCGAAAGAAAAATGATAAAAAACTCTTTTGCAAGAATCTCCAATGTGAAAATAGATAAAACAAATTAGAAAATTCATGTGAGAGAAAGAAATTTGCACCTTAACCTTAAAAACTTTGATGCTAATGCCTAATAATAAACTTAAAAGGCAGACAGCGTAGTGCAAAAAGAACAGAAAAAGGGAACATGAATACATGTAATGTGCGTATGTATGTCAGCACTCCTCATCATTCAAGTGCATTATCACACAAGAACATGGTAACAACAAATAAAGGCTGTGTTTGTTACACTCACTTTCGTAGGCATTCATCATAAAACCCATAAACCTGAGTAATCTGTCAATAGGAAAAAAAAAAATGAAGAATAAGTGGGTTGATATCCTTTCTAGGGTCCTAAATTGCAGGTTAAAAAAGCGAATTACCAAATAAAAGCCTCAACTATCAGAATTATCCAACATAAAAAGAAGAGTCAATTTATAAAGAACCCATAACGAAGAAATTAAAACAGCTAATTTTATCAAAATAACTTGCATGAAAAATCTTTGGTTAGGATAGTATACTCTTCAGTATCCAAGTATTGTTACAACTGTTAAATTAGAGTGTAGAAACTCAATGATAGAGATATGAATAAAATACCTGGCGACTTTCATGATTTCCTCTAAGAATGGTTATTCGCTGTGGATAACACACTTTCAGTGCTACTAGGAGCTGGATTAAAAATAAATAAATAAATAATTCAGAATCATTATGTGAAAAAAGAAAATGATACAGAGATTTTCTGTGCTTTGGAAAACCTAAAATTAGCTAGTACAACCAGAGTTAACTCAAACTCTAGAGGATGAAGGTTGAAGCATGTACATTCAATATCTATAATAACTAAATCAACATCTAAGGCTGCTTGAAATTCAAAGAATGCTACAAATAGAGAAAAACCTTATGCAATAATCATTGATCTAATTTCAAATGTTTAGACATTGGTCATATATCTGTTCCACTGACATACATTACACATCTTTTTATGCTGCATGCTTCACTGACAGTTAAAGGGCTAAAATAAAGGTTAATGTACCACATTCAACTTGCATCATAAGTTAGACATTACAACAATTAGTTATTTCTGTCACAAACTTGTTCACAAATATGACCAATCTATTAAACAAGATAATGGTGCACCCATTTCCATATGCCTTAAGATGAAGTTGGAAAGTTGGAACCCATCAAAGAAAGGCTGAAAGGAGAGATATTGGCATATATTATGCACATGTGCATTATAGAAAATCAATGTAATGGTGCAGAAACTTGAGATTATTTTACTTGCAAAAGAAAAGAAAGCAGGGAGTAGACCTTGGATGAGATGAGCATAACTACTGAAAATAATTTTGCAACTCTAGCTTTCAAAATAGGTCAAATTAAACTGTGTGAACATTTACCACATTATCAATATGTGAAACTCCATATCAAGAATGTCATGGGTCAAAAAATGACCACACAACTTAAAAACTGATAAGATTGTCATGGTTCAAACAACAATTACGAAAGTTACATGATTCCCACACTGAAAAACTATCCAGTAAAGCCATGCCAAACTATGTTAGATATTTGGTACAGCCAAGTTTGCAGGAACAATTTACCTACTTCATTACTGATGAAGAAATTAGAAAGAAAATATATCAATAACAAAGATCAATATATGTACAAATCAACTAGTGTCATCATTGGTAATTTGTGCTGCTGCTATCTAAATGTGCAGAGGCCGCAATTAGTGCTAATGAGTAATAGCAAACGAAAGGACAGAACCAGAGATATACATACCGACACAGTTTCGACAGAGTAATAACCACGGTCTACATAATCTCCCATAAACAAGTAGTTGGTATCTGGACACTGTCAATAAATTTCAACAGATGATTATCAGACTTGAATCTCAAAGTGATAAGACGAATCAAGCAAATGTCTTACCAAAATATCCAATGAGGGATAAAGGAAAAGCCAAAAGGAGCTACATTTGTTCCCATAGGCCTTTTTTCCTTTAAGATAAAACGATATCCATAGACAAACAAACAAACCAAATATTCCAAAAGCATAAATATTGAAAACAAATTTTGAAAGAGGAATTCTAGCAGCCCAAGATGAAAAGATTGTCAACATTATTATATAAACTAAGCTGAACCAATGAGGACAGTTTTAAGCAAACAATATTTACGGATCATCAAATAAGAAGGTACATTGCAATTGTTCTACGCATAAAATCTTTAATATGGAGAATGATTATTTGTATCCAAATGAGATGCACAAAAAAATATGTACGATGAAATGTATACAGAGTTACAGACAAGCAGTTTCCTGACTAGTGACAATTTACTTGACTATACCTCAATCAAGAGTACTTGAAACTTCAAAAGCACTGGCAGGTCTCAATATATTATTTTAGACATTCCCTCAGCTGAAACAGAAGAGCTAAAAATATTAAGTTTTCATAGTCAGAACGGATACCTTCCCTCCAATACGAAAAAGTTCTGCAAGATCATGAAACTGCCCATGAATATCGCCACAGATTGTCACAGGGCTTTTCACAGGCTGGGATAAATTCAACAAACAAAGAAAAAATGAAACATTAATACTTTCTATAATTATTATCCAAGTAAAATAACAATCAGAAAGCATGAAAGATTGAGTACATTTAAACGTAAATCCAAACTAAAATTAAAAATTAGATATAAAAACTGAAATTCTAAAAAGGCCACCCAATTTCACGAGCAACTCTAATTACTAAAAAGATTTTGTATCTCCCAAATTTAAAATTAAAGATGAGGCAGCGGAGGCACGTCCCCTGTATCCAGCACAAAAAATGGATTCCATATTCAAACCAAAAAAGATAACAAGCTGCACCTGAACATTGCTTTCTAGCATCAGAATCTCCTTAGCCTTTTCACATAAAGCTCTAACCTACAGTGCCAAAGAAAAAAAAAAATTAGCTAAACTCAACTACGCACCCAAGAAGAAGAAAAGCACTTTGTAAAGGCAAAATGTATTATTTCTCACATGAACCGAATGAGAATTATAATGTAATCTCAAATCCTTGGAAAATTTTGAAAAGATATCAAATTGAATTAAAATTTGATTTTTAGAATAAAGTGGAACAAATCAACGGAATAATATCAACTAAATACCGAAGAATTCAATACCTAAACGAATAAAGAAAACAAAAAAAAAAAACTGTTAAAATTAAGAAGTTGAGACTTGTTTGTCAAATGATTCAATTGAAGAAGAACCTGGGTTTCGGAGAGTGGTTTGCACTGCATAAGCTGCGAGATCTGCTCATCGAGATCGATAACAGAATCTGAAGAAACCGAATTGGCACCCATCTTGATTGTTTATGTTCTGCAAATGGATTAGGGATAGCCCCAACCCTCCCGAGATTGAATTGAGATTGAGATGGTTCTTTGTGTCCTCGTTTTCAGTTTCTCTTCGCAGTGAACGAAAAGGAAATGGAAGAGCGTGTGAAGGATGGAGCGAGTGAGATGATTAACTAATCAGAAGCGAAAAGTGGATTCTTCCCTTTTTTTTTAAATAATAAATGGATGGCAGAGTTTTTTATTAATAATAATAAATACACCGTTTCATTTATTTTTTCAAAATTTTTTTTACATTTATATTAAAAAAAATATATTTTTTCTACTTTTATCATAAAATAACCTTATTCTTCTAATCATCACACTATAATATAAAATTATTCTATCAAAAAATATGATTTAGCAATACCTACTATCTCAATAAAATACTACAAAAAAATATACCCACTAACTCAGTAAAAAATTACACAATTTTTTTTACTGACTCTTTCTCTTTGCCACGTCATCTTTGTCCTGCTAGTGCAACGTTTTTAAATTCCTCGTCAAATTTTCATTAAAAAATATTTTTTTCGAATTAACATTAAATATTTAACACCAAAATAAATCTAAGAACCTCTTTTTTCCTTATTTTTTCTACCTCTTCATTTTCTCTTCCGGCGCTCACTATTTTCTATTCATTTTCTCCATTGCTCCCTAGTTTCTCTCCCGCTAGATGAAATTTTGTGACTTTATTTTTGCTGCAGTTTACAGCATTTTTATAAAATTTTGTTAAAAACGTTAAATTTGTTAAATAAAAAGATTATTCATTAAATTCGGTAAATTGAAGAATTCGTAAGACTTAATTTATTCGTTAAATCGACTGGAAAAAATTTTTTCATTTTTTTTATTCGGTGATTTAAAGGGATTATCCAAGTATTTGAGTGAAAATTGGAATAATTTGTTTTGGAAAATGTAATTAAACTTGATATTTCAATGAATTATCCAAATATTTGAATGAAAATTATCCAAACTTGTGATGGTAAATAGAATTCATGAGAAATTAGTAGTAAAACATTAGATCATGTTCAATTATTATTACTCGGAGTCATGCGATTAAGTGCCCACACATGATTAAACTTACAATTTTAATGAATTATCTAAATATTTGAATAAATATTAGCCAACCTTATGATTGTGAATAGAATTGTTAAGGAATTAGTAGATAAAAACATTAGTTGAAGTTCAATTATCATTACTCGGGGTCATGCGATTAGGTGCCCACACGTGATTAAACTTGCAATTTTAATGAATTATCCAAATATTTGAAAAAAATTAGCCAAACTTATCATTATGAATATAATTGTTAAAGAATTAATAGGTAAAACACTAGTTGAAATTCAATAATCATTACTTGGGGTCATGCGATTATGTACCCACATGTGATTAAACTTCCAATTTCGATGAATTATCCAAATATTTGAGTGAAAATTAACTAATTTGTGATGATGAATTGAATTCTTAAGGAATTAGTATGTGAAACATTAGATCAAATTCAAATATCATAAGTCATGGTCATGTGATTAGGTGTAAAAAACTGTGAACAACTTTGTAATATGTGGCCAGGTTTATGAAAAAAGTAGCCACAACTTTTAACACTTGTGGCCAACTTTGCTGCATACTTTATATAAGTGTAACAACTATGGACAACTTTTGTAATATGTGGCCAACTTTGCTATTTAAGGTGTGGACAACTTTTAATACTTGTGGCCATGTTTATGGAAAAAGTGGCCATAACTTTTAACAGTTATGGTCACCTTTTCTGCATACTTTACATAAGTGTAAAAAGTGTGGACAACTTGTGTAATATGTGGCCAACTTTGGTGGAAAATATGTTAACAACTTTTAACACTTGTGACCAGATTTGTGAAAAAAGTGGCCACAACTTTTAACAATTGTGGCCACCTTTTCTGCATACTTTACATAAGTGTAAAAAGTTTGGATAACATTTGTAATATGTGGCCAACTTTGCTGAAAAAAGAGTTGACAACTTTAACACTTGTGGACTGGTTTGTGGAAAAAGTGGCCACAACCTTCAACAGTTGTGTCCAAGTTTTCTGCATACTTTACATAAGTGTAAAATGTGTAGCCAACTTTACAAGGAAAAGTGTAGACAACTTTGTAATATGTGGCCAGTTTTATGGAAAAGGTGGCCACAACTTTCAACAATTATGGCCAGGTTACCTTATACAGTTGTTGCCTGTTTTTGGAAAAATTTGGCCTCAAGATGTAAAACTTATGGCCAGGTTTTCAAAAAACTTGACCACAGGCTTTACAGTTGCAGCCATGTTTTCGAAAAACTTGGCCACAACTTTCACACTTGTGGCCATGTGTACTAGTATATCAAGTTCATTTATCCTAAATCATGAACATGCGATTAGGAATTAACACTTGACGAAAATTGTTATTTCAATGAATTAACCAAGTATTTGAATGAAAATGATCAAATGTTTTGATGATCAATTGAAATATTGAGAAATTAGTAGGTGTACTAATATATCAAGTTCATTTATCTTAAATTATGAACATGTGATTAGGTATTAACACTTAACAAAACTTGTTATTTCAATGAATTAACCAAGTATTTGATTGAAAA
>CATIWJ010304586.1:0-11459 GCA_949640765.1 Croton laevigatus
GTTTAAGGATTGTTGCAGAAAAGAAAAGTGGATGGTAAATTGAATATTTGTGTTTGTTTCAATTTATGGTTTAATGTTTCTAAGAAAGTTGAATTTTTAATCACATAGCTCAATAGCTAAAGTTGAATTCTTAATCACATGGCTCGATAGCTACTTTTCCATATACGTGGAAAAGTACTCTCTTCTCAAACCACGGAAGTGTAAGTTTCTCTGTTTCCATTATTGGTCTCTGAGCGGTAGTGTAAGTTTATTTTTCAGTGGGAAAGAGAGAAGATCGTTGCCTATTTCTTTGCTCTATATCTCTTTCAACCGTGAGATCTTCCGTTTTTCGATCACGATGATGGTGGGCTCGGAGTATGGAAGATCTAATCTCTTCATCTTCTGCTTCTGGTGTCTCTCTCTCTCTCTTGCGTTCATCTCCGACGACCTCATATTCTTGAAGATCTTGAAGTCGATCGATGGAGTTGGACCGATCGGTGGACCGAGGCTGTACGTGGAGAGGAGACGACAACTTCAGCGGCTTTGTTACGTCCGGCGCTAATGGTGGCGGTGGTGGCTCAAATTTCAGTCGGTCTCCCATTCCTCATTGAGAGAGGTGCATGTTCATCAATTGTTTTGTTGAATTTGTTTTTATTTTTTTGTTGAATTTTTTTGCTAAATATATTTGTTGAATCTGTTTAATTTAACAAGGTTCATCAATTTGTTGAATTTGTTTTTATCTTTTTGTTGAATTTTTTGGTTAAATATATTTGTTGAATCTGATTAATTTTTTGTTAAATTTGTTTGTTGAATATGTTTTTATTTCATGAATTTTTTGTTAAATTAATTTGTTGTGAAACTGTTAAATTTGTTGGTTTGGTTTGGGAAATGCAGGTTGTAATATGAGTGCCAAATTAGGTTTAGGTGAAATTTCAGTTTGAAACCGAAACCGAACCGCACCGAACCGATAAAATCGGTTCAGTTTTTATCGGTTTTATGCAGTTTCGGTTCTATTTTCGGTCTCTCTTTTTCGGTTCGGTTTATTATCGGTTTGAGCTTATCGGTTCGGTTCGGTGAACCGAACCGCACATGAACATCCCTAGTGGCATGTATAAGAATGTGCCAACACACATTGCATATAGCAATTTAGAAGGAAAGAGCTTGGAGGTCAAGTTTACACTATATATATATAAGAGAGAGGGGCTACGTGAGAGGGGTTGGAGAAAATGGAAAAAAAGCAAAGAGGGAATTCATAATTCAAAATTTGTAACTAATAAAAAACAATTCAAAATTCAATATTTTTAGAGAGAAATTATACATAATTCAATTAGAAAAATATTATTAATTAAATGAGAAATTAATCGGAATTGTAATTTGTTAGAATGAATGCCAAGAGAAATTAGACCGAGGCAACACCACACAGGAAAAGAATAGGTGAAGCAACAAATTCAGGTTTGGTACTTTATACTTGTTTAATTATATTTAAATAAAAATGCCGTGTATATGTGATTTGGAATTTTGTACTACCGTGATAAATGCTGCAATTGTTTGCTATGTGTGATTTAATTATAAAATTTGAAATGTGAAATAATGTTAAATAAGTATAAAGTACCCACTAAACAAATTGCTTAGCAAATTTAGTGTATGCTAAATTTGTAGGTAACGAAAAGACGCCAAGAAATTCAGATTAGTCAAGTTGAACCAGGCCCACAGAAAATATTAGACTGGCATATACTGTGGAACGAAGCCAGAAGGCTAGGAGACATCGCACCAAGGAAATGAATATTTTATATTTATCATTGAAATTAATTGTAAATTTTATTTTAGCCAGTTGTAATAATGTTCTGTATACCAAGTAGTATCAGATGTGGCACTCCTAGCTCAGCTAGTAATAATCGGGTTAAGGGGTGTTACAGAAGACATGTTAGATAGTCTATCTCAACCTATTTTTTAGTTGAATTCTATTTTTTCTTTCGTCCTTTTACTTTCGCTTCATCGAACATCTCTTTACTTTGCTCTTTCATTAGGCTGCGTATTGTTCTAGCACTCAAGAAAAATTATGAATTATTCTAGTAATAAAAATTATGAATTCCTCGGATATGAACTTTCATTTCATTTCAAAGTTTTTGCAAACAATTTCCCTTTTGTTTCTGCCCAAAGAAATTAACAACATCACATACGTTTTTGCTAGAAAGCTGGTTGCAAATTGAAAAACCTTATGTACCTGCATTTCTCCTTTAGCGTTAAGTGCTCTGCATTTTTTTTCGGTTCTTTCACATTTTCGTTTATTTGAATGCAAATTAATTGTATCTACTTAATTATTGACTGAATTAAAAAGTATTTTTAGATAATTATTTTAGTTTAAAGAGAATTGATGGTTTTTTTTTTGGCATCCCATTCATTTTCATATGAATTTGGGTGTTTCTTTAATCATCTAATTTGCAAATTAAAAAACTGCATCTTTTACCGCCAAACTTTTTTATGAATTTACTTGACTATCTAATTGATTTTGTTTTTTAATTTCAGCTATTACTAGCTTCCCAATAATGACATGCACCTTCTCATATATTTCTTCTTCTTCTTCTACTATGGATTCAAATCAGCAATAATCAATAAATAAGAAACCAAACCATCTACGTTTTATGTTCCATGTGGTGGCTTTTGTTTTGGAAATAGTTTTCACGTTTTGGCTTCCGTTCTATTCTTCCATTTTGAGTTTTATTTTGGTAATTATAATAACATATTATAATATATAAAAAATTTTAAAACATGACAGTTAATCATAGAAGAGATATTGTAAAATATATGCATTGGAGAGCTTTACAAATTTTTAGATATGTATTTCTAAACAATTGTCCATATAGGATCTAACACTTTTTATTTCATATGTCATGTTAGCTCCAATCCACAATAGGATTGGAGATGCTGTTAGACAATACTTACTGTTACATCATATAGATATCCGAATATACATGAGTATTGAAGATATTTTTTCAACAAAAATTCTATTCTATTGTGCTTATGTATCAATTAAATTAGAGATAGACATTGTAGCATTAGAGATTCTCTAATAGAGGGAGGGTCTGTTAGACAGTGCCATCATCTGTTGACGTACCGTCACCGTTCCATTATATAATTTTTCTTTTATTTAACGTGTGCTCTTTTTTTCTCTTTGCACGTTCTCTCTCCTGGAAAGCACAAATCGTTCTTTTTTAACAAATACCACATCGCAATTTATTACTGCCACTGGTTCTGGTCTTGTGAGCTCGAGAATATGATCTTTAACGGATTAGAAGATGAAGATAAATGCCTTGCCAAAGGAATTACCGAAATTCAACACAACGCCTATGTATCACACTTTGAATTGGATTTATTGTTTAAGTCAAGAAATTGAGTTGGATTTCCTTTTGATTTGATTAATTTTAGATATGAGAGCTTTTGATGAATTTTGTGTTATTTGAAAAAGTTGTTTGTTGTTTTTCCTATACAGAGCGCCATGTAATTGGATTTCCTCTTTCTGCTATTTTGATAATTGTTGCTATTGTACAAAGCCCATATGTATCAATTCAATATTCCTTTGCTTTTTAATTCTTGCACCAAAGTCCAACATATAATGATTTATTTATTCGATTCATTATTGATAGGTTTCTTCGGAAAGATTTTCTGTTTTTCTTTAAATATAATTTTAATTAATTAAATAGTTTTAAAAAATATAACACATATTTGATATAAAATATAAAATAGACGCATCGGAGAGCTATTTCATTATTTAATTGTGTATCTATAAATTTGAGTCCACCTCAGACTTGATACTTTCTATTTACTATTCCATGTCATATTCAATGCACAATACCGTAGGGTTGGAGATGTCTTCTAAAGGGTCATCTAGATATTTATCCGGATATCTCTCTACACTTTCTATTATTATATAGAATACATAAATAAATAAAAAGTGTTGTATTGTACATGCTCTTTTTGAGGAATACATTATATTCAAATTTTTAGCATTTTGTTATGAACATTGAGCTTTGACACTGAACCTATTTCTTGACTTAGACTACGAGGAAGTTTCAGGTTTTAAACTAACGAGAAAATAAATTATTAATTACAGAACTTCATACAGATATTCAAGCAGAAAACTTGAATATTTATATCCGACGAACAGATACACACACATGAACATGTATTTATAAAGGACCTATTGATGATTTTCTATGTTTTGGATGAAGGAAACTTCTGCAGCAACTTTAGCTTCTTGAGGGTATAGAGTAACCCACTTGCAGATCCAATTATAAATCCAAAACTCCAGCAATGATTCCGTACTTGAAGGTGTTGGCTGAGGATTCTTCTTGAGCAATTAATAGGATGGGTAAAGTTCTGGGTTCAGCAGAACAAGAACGCTTTACAATTGAACCGCACAATCCAAGATTGCCACTAATGCTGTTGTTGCGTAGGTATATTGTTGGTTGTAAATGGGAGAGTTTAGTGTGCTCTTCTTGACAACTAATATTACAAGGTATGGTATATATTGGTAACTGCATATAGGTGTTATCAAATTCGAAGGATGCATTTGTTGAAGACAATACTGACAGTAAGTTACCTTCCCGAGGAAATTCACCTGAGATGAAATTTCTACTCAAGTATAGACTTGCAAGCTAAACAACCAAGAGGGGATCGAATCTGAGAACCGATTTAGTGATAGGTCCAAGATCTCTAGCTTATTGAGCTTAGCTAGCCAAACTGGTATTTGACCCGTTAATTGGCAACCACCTAAACTCAAAACTTGAAGATTTTAAAACCCATTATTAGACTCTCCTATTTTAAAATCATTTGGCATTGTTTCATTTACAAAATTCTTAGATAGGGTTAGAATTCGGAGGCTCTGCAGCCTCATCAATATATTAATTGTGTTGTGTTGGAGATATTTGATTAAATTGTTGGAAGCAAGTGAGAGGAAAGACAAATATTTCATTGCAGTTATTTCTAAGAGTGATTTATGTGAAAGAAGTTGAAAGTTGGTGGATTAATATAATTTTTATTAATATTTGTTAGAATCATTTTTCTAAGGGGTAATTATTAATAAGTCCCATAATTTTTACATATTGGATAATTTAGTCCCTATATTTTTAAAATTATATTTTTAGTACTTACCTTTTTTATTGTTTAACTAATTAGTAATTGAAGGGACTATATTATTGAATATTTTAAAAAATAAAAAATTAAACAATTGAATTTTTTATTTAATACTAAATTTTTTAGTCATTCTATATTAAAATATTCAATATTTTAATCTTTCACTTTTTAAAATATTATACTTTTTAATCCATTCAATGAATAAATAATCGAATAGAGAAAAAGATAGAAATGAAAAAATATAATTTTAAAAATATAGAGACTAAATTATATAATATGTAAAAATTTAAGGACTAATTAGTAATTATCCCTTTTTTTAATTTCTTTTGAAAATTTTTTCATATGCTTTTAAATATTAATTATAAAAATTAATTTATTTTCAATAAAAAAAATTTAGTATTATTAATCTCTAATAAATCAAAATTAAATAAATTAAAAATAAAAAATGGGTTGTTTCAAAAAATAAATAAATAAATAAATAATGGCTAAAAGAGCCGATTGGTAATATTTTTCAAGTTTATGGCCTTATTTGCCAAAGAAAATGGATTTGAGTCCTTTTTAGAAC
The DNA here is from genome assembly GCA_949640765.1 of Croton laevigatus. Taxonomy (NCBI): domain Eukaryota; kingdom Viridiplantae; phylum Streptophyta; class Magnoliopsida; order Malpighiales; family Euphorbiaceae; genus Croton; species Croton laevigatus. The sequence continues at coordinate 5,678 of CATIWJ010304586.1, forward strand.
ATGTTTGACAAATTTAGGGACTAAAGTGAGCATAAAGTCGCGTTTTTAAAGTTCTTTTCTTACTATACGACTTAATCTTGTAAATTCTATTTACTCTTTCTCTTCTCCTATGTAATTTGTTAGGGTTTTAAATCTGTCCAAAACCCCGCATACCAGTGCTGTGCGTATTATCTCTTTCCTTTGTCTCTCTGCATCTTCTTTCAACAATCATCAGGTAACATTTCCTTCAATATGTCAATTCTTTCTTGTGATGGATTTTGAAGTGTTCTTCCACCGATTTTTCTAGTAGTTAAAATGTTTGCTTTAATTATGATTTCAGAGCAGAGCATGAACTGTTTAAGCTTCAGCATTTGATATTGATGAAACTTCCATTTAATTCTTCACAATTTGAAAATTGTTGTGTTTATATTTGATCTGGGATCAAACACGCATCCTTCGTGGATTTTCAGTTTGTATTTTTGTTTTCTGTTCGAAGTTTGAGTTTTTTTTCTTCTTCTATGATTGGTAACAATATGTACTTCTGAAATGGAGATAATTATTTAATTTGGAGTTAATTGCTCCTCAGTTTTTCTTTGGATTTTGGAATTTTCGTGGATGTTTGATTTCAGAAAGCATTTATGTTTAAAGTGATGTTTCTCCCATATATGGTTTGTTCTGGTGTTCTAATTTTAGTCCTTAAACATTTAGGTGTTTATGCTGAGGGGAAGTTGGTGTGTTTGGAGAATGCATGCTGTAAAGGGTGGATGGGCTCGCCAGACATATGCCCTTGCTAAGAGTAACCATGAGTCTGCTGGGAGGAAGCCTCGTGCTCGACGTTCGAAGGAAGAATGGAAGGGAATGGTTGAAGCCTTTATAAAGAAGTAATTTGCATTACTCTTCCCTTCTGTGGAATATTTCCTTTTTTCATTAATTCTATGTGGTCTATTTTAGATCATTAACACTTTTAGTTGCATCACTAATTGATTCCATCTGCCCATCCCTCCTCATTCCCACCCATTTTATATCAGATTGCCTCTCATTAAGTCATTGTAGAAGTTGCTTCTATGCCTGCATGTGCATTTGGCAAATGTTCTTACTGCTTTGTAAATTTACTTGACAGAATGTTTCAGGGAATCAATTTTGTTTAGGTACAGAGTTCATGTTTTTCTTTCTTTTCTATCTTGAAAGAGAGAATTTTGTTGGTGCACAAGTGGTGCTTACACTGGCATGCTTACCAGAGCGAATAAGTTATCACACAATAATTAGGAAAACTTATGGCATCGGGTATGAATATTATACGTACATATATTATTTATTATTATATTCATATGAGATGCTTACTCTAGCATACTTACCAGAGTGAATAAGTTATCACACAATAATTTGGAAAAATTATGACATCTGGTATGGATATTATACATACATTGTTTAGATAAACACAACAAAGTAACAACAGCCGATAGATTAACCACGCACTGTAGTGTACATTGTTTAGATAATATTCTTCTTGAATTTTTATAGAGTTTTGCTGTTGCGACAAGCCATCTGTTGAGTTAGCACTGTAGGCAAACATTATTAGTTTAAGAACCTTCTTGCAGGCATCAGAGTTCAAATAATGGGAATTTCCCCTCCATAAGTCTCACACAGAAGGAAGTTGGTGGGTCTTTCTACACGATAAGAGAGGTTGTTCGAGAAATAATTCAAGAAAATAGAGTGCTAGGCCCTGCTAAGTCATTGCCATTAGAGCAAAATGTCGATCATTTATCGGAGAAATTTCCTTTGGATACGATTTCCGCAGGTTCTCAAACTCCTTTGTCCATGTCAGCAAATGGAAGCTCTTTTGAATCCGATCAATTTCTGGATACTGGTGAAGAACTCTATTTAATTTCTGGTAATGCTAAAGCGGAACTACAGGGATCTAACAAACAAGTAGTTGATGGCAATGCGATTATTGTTACACGAACAGAATGTGATGAAAGCAGTGTTGCTAAAGTTGAGTTCGGTGAAGCAAAGGAGCTGAAGAAAAATGTGGAAGAAGCTTCTGCATCCAGGACCAAAGTAGCTCAAATGGCAGATGTAGTTGTAGAAACATTTCCATTACGGCCTGTTACTCAACCAAATGACAACATAGATGAAACTTCCTGTGGGGATATAAATGGAACCTTACTACAAAAAGATGATAAGGGACATGCATATAGCACTTCCAAGCCAGATGGAATAAATTTGTCAAATAATTGCTCAGTAGGTGATATAGAGAAGGAAAAACTAGCAGATCCTTCAATCAGTTTGGTGGATGAGAAGCCCTTGGAAATTGTAGCAGATGTGCCACCGGGAAGCTCAGATTTCATCGCTACTAAGGATGGTGTTTTGTATGATTCTCAGGTTGGAGGGGAAGAGGTGAAGTCATCTAACATTGATAAGGCAATTGCTGAATCTAAGGTGAGTTGTTGTGTGTGTGTTTACTAGCTTATTTGAGAGTTGGTCTATTTGTGTGTGTTTTCGATTGACTCTGTGTAAGCTAGCCTATTTGATTTGATACATCATGCATGCAAAAGAAAGCACTGATGTGTGCTGTTTATGAAGCTAGTATGAAAGTAGTCAGGATTGTGATGTGACTAAATTGGAGAGCCAACTTACTTAATGATATGATTTAAATCTTGGTTAGATAGGGTAATGTTGGTTGTCCATGGTGATATGTTTGAGTAATTTTATATTGCTAAAGCAAAAAGGAAAGAAATATAAAACAATTTTATTTTTTTAGCTAATATTTTGCTAAACTTTTACAAGTTAAGTGCTATGTTGTGCTATGATGATACAATGTGTCTTAATCTAAAACCAGAATAAGAAGTGTATCACTTGAACATTTAGAAATATAGGCCTGTTGAAAGATTATGTTTCTTAGTTGCAATACGTTGCCTTGGTCAATTACTTTAAACAATGGCAGACAACTTTGGATGAGTTTGGGGCCTCTGGTGCCTCTTTTGTTTGCAAGACTTTTAGTTTCACCCTAATGGTATAAGGGAAAAAACCTTGATTGAGTGCCCTCACCAGTAAACTCAGGCCTTTGCCTTTTATTTCTTGTAGTGCAAAAGGTCATATCTTCATCCATATAATGAAATGCCACATAATTTTACATTTTTTTTATAAGTTTTAATATTTATTTGTGTAATTTGAATTGAATTATTATAATGACTTGTTTAACTTAACATTAATTTATTTATTTCTCGGTTCAATTTAGTTTGATTTGATCTGAACCCTCTTCTACATAAGTTCAACCATCTTTCTCCTTTTCGCACCTTTATTTTATAGCTCTGAGCATATTTGTTAAATAATTTCTTATATGGACGTCATATCTATCAATTTGATTGGCTTGCTGCTAAGTCTTTAGTAGATTCATCATTAGATGTTTCATGTAAGTGCAAGTTCAAACTCTAATATTAAACCTTGGTTTGTGTGTGTAGATAGATGGATAGATAGATAACATTTTATTATGTGAGAAGTGAAAGTACAAGCAACTATAGAAATTATAGAATTATCCGGGATAAATTAAAGTAAAGTTTGCTCTCATAATGGACCTGATTTATAATAATCGATAAATAAAAGAAAATACTAGCATATTGTTAAAAACTATTGAAAAATGTATTTATGATATATTAATGTATCTAATTCTGTTCTTACATCTAAAATTGAGTATATAATGTAGATAACAATAAAACATAAAACGTCTGTGCACTCATGTGGATGACTGTATTTGTGCTTGTATGCATATTTATTTTGTCCGTGAATATTACAAATTTATGGGTGCATATCCAATTTCTGTAGTTACATAAATGGCCCAAAAAGTATACAACGAGTTTCTTGGAGTTTCTGATACAGATACGTTTTGGATGCACAGACACGTCAGCAGGGCAGAGTTTCTGTGCAACATAGGGTGATACCAATTTTTGATTATAGAGCTCACCATAAACTTGCATATGGCTTTGGGATTCCATAATTTTTTTTTTTACTCTTTGCCTAATCATTTCGATGCCATCTTCATGTCTTTATTAGTTTACATAGTAGTTGATTAATAAAGCTCTTCTTTCAATTTGTTACTGTTGTGCTATCATATCTCCTCCTATGCATCGGTTAGAAAATAATGCGACTTTATTGTATAATCACAGGAATTCAGAAAATAACGGCATATTTGCTACATCTTTCACAATTTTTGCTTGGAATAATTGTTGAACGACTACTAGCGCTTTTGCAGGTTATCAATGCACCGATCAAGACTCAATCTGGATCTTCAAATGGTACGTATGCCAGTAGCAGAATTGGGGAGCCAATAACCCCCATGGTTATGTCTAATAAAGCTAATAACGTTGTGGAACCTAGTCGTAGCTCTCAGAAAAAGAATGATCCAAAATTAGACAGAATAAATCTGTAAGTATATTTTCCATTTCAATCTACATTGATTCATCATGGATTTTCAGATTTACTGATTGGTGGTCTGCTTGAAATATTGGCAGTAAATCATGGGAAGGAGATTCTAAAAAGCATGCAGAAACTAACCCACTTTTGGCAACTATTAAATATTTCGTAGATGCGATTGTAAAATTTTGGTCTCCGTGAAGTTTCGGTATATCAGATTTATGTCTGTAGAGGCGCAGGGGTATTTAGTTCTTCAATTCCCGGTGACTGGGTACTACATAAACTTTTTAGTTCTAGTGTTTCTATATTGAGAGTGAATGTTTTCAGATATATATATTAATATTAGAGGAAATTATCCCATTTTTGACATAAATATTATATTAAACAGCTGTGGTTTATTGAACAATTGACAACAGAACGATGGAACCTTCTCAATTTCAGGTTGGTAAACAGCAGAGGCAAAGATAAATAATGCTACGAATTCATTGCCCATATATATGCGTGGATGGCTTTGTTTAAAAATGTAACTTCTAAAGCATCACGGACTATAAGGTTAATTTCATGTAATTTTCCCTTAATCATATTTAGACCAGAGTAAAAAGAAATTTTTTTCTTTTTTTGAGATAAAAAATGATAGCTTTGAGTTTTCACTTAGAAAAATTGTAGTTTATGTTGGTGTGTTTTGTGAATATGGTCTCATATATTTAGCATCTTGGGTTAAGCACGGGCAGGTCTTATAAAAACTGCCCCTGAAGCATTTCTTGTCTTGCCCTGCTTTCATTTCTTAGACCAGCATCTTGTTCCACAATTCTCCACGAGCAAAAGTTAGTGACAGGAAGTGTTAATTAGGTAAAAAGATTAGAATCTAAGTGTATTTCCCTTAATTAATTCGTAACGGAGGAATAATATAAAGTAGCATTAAAATTTTAAAAATTGTTGGTGCGTGTTTAAAAATCAATGAAAATTGGAAAATAATGAACTATTTTATGCATTGTTGTTGATCACATCTATCAAATGACCTAACCGAACGTAGGAAGATCCACCTTCCACTAAAGCCAATCGGCTTATTGCACTAATTTCCTTCACTTTCTTTCTCTTTTCTCTATCTTGTTCCATTAAACTTCTTATTCCTTTTTTAATTATGTCATGATTTACAATCATTTCACTATCTCTATGATAATCCATTTTAATTTCGGTTGCTAATCCAAGTTCTATCACCATTTCGAAAGCGTTAAATTGTTGCTCTGCGTATAGTGGTAAAGTTGCAATTGGAATACCATACCATATACTTTCTAATATCGAATTCCATCCACAGTGAGAAACAAATCCTCCAATTGCTTTATGAGCTAAAATAGCTGCTTGGGGAGCCCAACCAATAATCTTTCCAATTCCA
>CATIWJ010304605.1:0-45076 GCA_949640765.1 Croton laevigatus
AAAAGGCAATCAAAGCTGCAGAAGCTGCTAAGAAAGCCCCTGATGCATTCTATTGCCAGCGTCTTCTAAATGCAACCGGAGTTGTTGTCGTGCCTGGTTCAGGCTTTGGGCAGGTAAGCTTATATATATGTATTTGCAAAAACTGGTGCTTATTGTCTTATTGCTCATAATTTGTTTATGGAGTATAATTTGTTTAAAAATAAGTTATGAATCGCTTACCAAAATTTTTTGATAAACGGGTGATAAGTAGTGGACCTGTTGATCTGAGCTGTTTGATGGAGTTGTTTGCGAGTGAATGATAAAAGGGATTAGTTTGATGGAGTTAAATACAAATAACATGATTATGTCGGATTTTTTGAAAATAAATAAGGGTATAATAGTCTTTCAAACATTTTTTGTTTGTAAGCAGAAAAAATAAGCAGGAAATTACTGCTTATTTTGAAACTGATTATAAGCAGAAAATAAATTTTGGTAAATAAGTTAGCAAGCTATTATAATTTAAAAAATGTTTATAAGGATATATTTGATTAATTTATAAGCATTGATAAACATCCCCATATACACACAAACACACACAGATTTCATTGTCTTACAACTGAATTATTTGCTGTTTTGGAATCTATTCGCGTCATAACTTACTAATTCATGCTTTGTAAATCCCGCAAGGTACCGGAAACTTGGCATTTTAGGTGCACCATATTGCCTCAGGAGGACAAGATCCCAGCCATTGTTTCTCGCTTGTCTGAGTTCCACAAAAGTTTCATGGAGGAATATCGTGACTGAGATAACCGTTTTATTACCAGAAAGTTGAACAATAAGATGTACTCGGAAGGATTGAAAACCACAGAGGGTAGTTTATTCTCTCTGCAAGACATAGTTTCATACATTTTGATTCTCTCTCTTCATAGTCTTAGAGACAACAGGTAAAGGTATTATAGAAATAACTGCTTTTTGAGATGTATTTTCTCACAAAATACCAAAGCTTTTGATGTTGGGATGGAGTTGAAAGTGATTCATGTTAAATTTATTGGAAGTTTTTTATATCTATAATTTTTATATTTTTGTCCAATTTTGTTTAATATTTGATTCGAATTTTCTTCAAATTCTTCTGATTAGGACTGTAATTTAAGCAATGACTAGTTATTATTTATGAAAATTCAATATCAGCAGGAAGAATGTTACACCTTTAGCGGTCTTGTCCAACTTGAATCTGGATTAGTGCTTGCAGTTTGGTCACCACTCCTTAACTTACTAAGGCAAGCAAGAAAGAAGACGAATTGTGGAGATTCATGATTGGTAGAGTTTAAGCTTTTTGGTGCATTCCTATCTATATACAATATATTCATGGCTTACACCATTAAATGTGTCCTCTTGCTTCTTTATCTTCTTCAACCATGGCTCCTCTCTAGGTGCTTTAGCTTTGCCTACCATTTTCATTTTTCCATTTATACTGTAGTACTAGATTATATTCATTGTCACTAGATTTTATTATTAGGTAGATGGATAGTTTCATGCATGTAACTAGGGTTTTAGTGTATTTCGTGAGCCAGTGTAAAATTTATTGAAAGAAAACATAGTTATTGAAGCTCTCATATGGACTAGAAGGTTAAGCAAAGAAACTATTTTTGTTTTTCTTATTGCGGTTAGTAATCTCTTCCCTTAACTAATAACTAACATTTCCAGGTTGGGGAATGTGAATATGCTATTCATGGTGAGATTTTCGTCCTTGCTCAGGTAAATCATATGATAGCTCTTCTTGTATGTTACTTCTCCTCATAATTCTGTGCGAGAACGGTGCGTGTCTAATGAATCTAAGGAGGTCTCTATCCGTTTTACGGTTACGGTCCACAACTCTCATTAATCTTTTCGGACCTCCTAAGGAATAACAAAGAACATTACCTGTAGAAGGATCAAATCCACAATCATAGGAAATATTTTAATACACTATAATACAATATAATCGTGATTACATTGTATGATTTTCTTTTGAATGTTAAAAAAATGATACAACATATTATATTGCATGTCACTTTGTGTTACAGCTTACCAAACAATAATTTTGGGGTGGCCTTCTACTAGGAAGCACCGCCCACGTCTTTAAAGACCATTTAGCTGTGAAATATATGATCACTCATGATTATTCATATGTATTTTACTCAGAAATTACAAGAGGAGTTGAAGTCTAAGCCAGGCTCTCATTCATTCGATGAGGTATATTTGGAATTTGCTAAGAAACCAATATCCTAAATGGGTATGTTTCCTCAATTTACTTTAAAGCATTTTTGCTATTCTGATGCTAACTTTTCATCATAGAACAGATAATGTATTGCAATATTAAAAATCCTCAATCTCTTGGACAACCACCAATCACTTGTTTTCGCGAGGTTAGTTTCCTTCAGAAAACTCCTGGTGGAAGGAAGGAACTGCAGTTTATAATTGACAGGATCAGTTTAAAAAGCATTGCTGTATTTCTTCCTTAGGTTCTTGCACTTTGTGACATTCTGCTATTTTGGACGAGAGTAAAATTCATAGTTTGTTCAGGTAAATTTATTTTTTACAGTTATCGTTCAGGTTCTGAAATTCTTAATTCCACCTGGTTTCTAGAGGCGTAACAACAGTGTTGACTAATCTGAATTCGGATGCTGTAAAGGCCTAATAAAGGGGCAACCCTCCTAGCAAAATTTTCTCCATGGGCTTGAACCATGAATCATGACTTAAGGAGTCTAAATCCTCATCCCATTAGGCCAACTGGTTTTGAAATTCTTACTAGATCATATTGTAACTTGTTACAGTGCTGATGCTGTAGCGCAAGCTCGGAAAATTATTGATCAAATGCCAGGAAGAGCCACTGTTGCATATAGTCACAGTAAGGTAAATAATCATAGCCATCCATTCATTTCCACAAACTTTGAAATTTTATTAAAAATAATTGCTATTTTAGGAACAAAGTATGATCCTAATTTCCTTCCCACATCATCAGGGTAACAGAGGGTTACGTGATACAATTGCTGCAGGACTTAAAGCTCATGATGGTTTTCCTGCTGATCCAAATGATATTTTCTTGATAGATGGCACGACTCCAGCGGTAAGATTCTACGTCATTTGTAATTTGATCAATTTTTCTGATTAATGGTTTCATATACTGATGAGTTTTCTTGCATTAAAAGGTACAAATGATGTTGCAAATGTTCATAAGATCAGAGAAGGATGAAATACTTTGTCCTATTCCGCAATACCCTTTATACTCTGCTTCAGTTACTCTCCGATGTGGCATTTTGGTATGCGAAAAAAAGGCGAATACATCCTGAGACTCCTGTACCATACATCTTTCTTTAATTAGGCCTCTTGATGTACTAATTCCGATTCTAGACTCAAACTGCAACCGTGAACCACACAGTCCTAGTTAGACATATTGCTTGAATGCGAATTATTGTCTTTGCATTTTGAAGTAGAACTCTCATTCTACAGGTTCCATACTACCTTGATGAATAACTGAGTGGGGATTAGAAACTTCTGAGCTTAAGAAGCAATTGTAGGAAGCAAAATCTAAGGGCATTGCTGTGAGGGCCTTGGTTGTAATAAATCCAGGCAACCCAACTGGGCTGGTAAAGCTTTTTCTGAATTCCTGTCATATAGGCTTTTGTTTACCAATTCTGTTAAATAACTGGACTTTGTTGTCAGGTTCTTACTGAGGACAATCAACGAGCGATTGTTGAGTCCTGCAAGCGGGAAAAATCTTGTTCTTTTGGCAGATGAGGTAATCAAAATTCAGCTAAGGTGTTCTCGAATTCTCACCGCGATGATGGCCAGGATTATACAACTTTATATGAAATCTGAACAGGCTTATCAGCATAATGTTTATGTTCCAGAGAAGCAGTTCTGCTCGTTTAAAAAAGTTACCAAGTCTATGGGTTACGGCAAAAAAGGTGTCTCTCTTGTATCTTTTTTGTCTATCTCAAGGTAAGGGTAAATTTCAGTTAAGTTTCCTGAACTTTAATATATTAGTTACTAAACTTTAAATTTTTATTTCAAAATACTTGGCTTTTACATAAATTTGCCCAAAAGGTACTTTTGGACGAAAATACTCTTCCTTCTAGTTAGAAAAAAGTTTCATTTCTCATTTTGACCCCTAACTTGACATTATTTTTTAAAATTAAAAAAATTATAATTTTTACATTGATTTATTTTAGTAAATAATAATAATAATAATAATAAAATTATTGATGACTTTTTAATTTTTTATATTGTAATGCAAATCATATGTTTATAAAATAAACACTACACTTCTTAAAAAAAAAAATCTTTTTTATTATGAAATACAATTTATTCAAATAGAAATAATAAATATTATATTTAATAAAAAGGTAAATATTATAGTTACTAATACATAAATAGTAATTAGATTTGAATCTATAATAATAATTATAGATTTTGAATAATATTAATAATAATCCAATAATTCGTTCTAATTTGAATATTTGTCTTACAAAATTAAAAGTTTATATTTTTAATACATCACAATTCTATCTTTTAAACGAAATTGAGTGTTCTCCCAAGAAAAATATTTAAATCTATTATTATTATTATCCAAAATCTATAATACTAATAGATTCAAATCTAATTACTATCTATCTATTAGTAAATATAATATTTACCTATTTATTAAATATAATATGTATTATTTTTTAAAATTAATCATATTTGGTAATTAAAAATAATTATTTTTTCAAAAAAGTGTAGTTTTATTATTATTGTTGTTGTTGTTTACTAAAAAAAATCAATGTAAAAAATATAATTTGTTCAATTTTGAAGGGTCAAAATGAGAAATGAAACTTTTGTTTAACTAGGATGGTTACTTTTATCTAAAGATATATTATGTGCAACTTCATGCGAAGTCTATATATTTTTAAGTAAGGATTTAAAGTTTAGGAATTAACATGTTAAAACCTTCAAAGTTCAGGTAACTCAAGTGAAATTTACCCATAAAGATAAAGATACGAAGAAAGCTTCCAATGGAGTGTGACGTAGTTGGTCTTCTCAACTTTATAAGGATCATGAATTCGGTTGCTCCGAACCAAATCCTGCCGCAAATAAATAACGACAATGTTTATGTGTTTAAATAATTTTAGGTTACTATGGAGAATGTGGAAAAAGAGGAGGATGCATGGAGACGACCGGTTTTAGTTCTGAAATAAAGGAACAAATGTACAAAGTGGCATCTATCAATCTTTCTTCCAATATTGCTGGTGAAATTACTCTTAGTCTTGGCATGAGTGCTCCCAAGGTTAATTTTTGTTATGTTATTTTTACTATCACAAGTAACATTGAGTAAATCGTAAATAATAATATAATGCAATCGTGGTTATGTTGCATAAATTTTTTACTTAAATCATGGAACGTATCGCTATGGCAGAGTTGTTAAAGAGTATAAAAACTCAAGTTACCGTTATTCAGGTTGGAGATGAATCATTTGCTGCTGAGAAAGATAAAACCTTGTCATCCCTCGCAAGGCGTGCAAAGGTTCGAAACCATGACTGATCTTTATTATTCTTTCTATGACTTTTCATTTATATTCTTGAAACTGTTGTTAATGGCAGATATTAGAAGATGCATTCAACAAATTGGAAGGTGTAATGTGCAACAGAGCAGAAGGATCAATGTATCTATTCCCTCGGATTCATCTGCCTGAATAGGCAATTAAAGCTGCAGAAACGGCAAAAAAAGCTCCAGATGTGCTCTATTGCCCGCGACTTCTCATTGCTACTGGAGTTGGTGTTGTGCCTGGTTCTGGATTTGGTCAGGTGAGATTGTTTACTTTGATATTACAGTCGATTCTTTCTCGCGCAATCAAACTTCTTCTGATTGCGATGTTTTTTGTTGCTGCAAAGAACTTCTGATTATGATGTTTAGGGAAAAGCTACCGGAACTTGGCATTTTAGGTGCACCATATTGCTTCAAGAGGACAAGATTCCGGGTATCGTCTTCTGCCTAACACAAAAGTTTCATGGAAGAATTTCACAATTGACCTGTTGTGTTTTCAGGAAGTTGCAAAATAAGATGTAATTTAGTAAAAATAACTTTAATTTTTACTCAATGAATGTACCTACTAAATTTATAGGACACAAATTTACAAGGCTTTCTGTTTGGTTTGAAAAGAAATAGAGAACTCATTCTGTATAGCCATTCTTGCCTTGGTTTCACTAACGCATAATGTCACAACCTTCCTTACCATGTGAAATCTCATAAACATCCTTAAAAACACAAATGCCAAGCAGAAAATTCGATTAATTTTCAAATTAATAGAAGGGATTTCCAAAACGTTCTGAAAAAAAATTCCATTCATCGTTTGATACTAATAGTTTAAACCTCACAAGAGAGTCCAAAGAAAAGAACCGTTTCATTTTGAGAAAGATGAAATCAAGTTACATAGCTGAATTAATTAAGCAGCAAAAGCTATAGTACCATTACAGAAAAAAGATGTGTCTGGGTGCAATCCTCTGCTTCCTCAACTAAGAATAAGCCAACAAGCAGTTTAAGCAACAAGATTTCATGACATTGTTTTTGTTTTCTTCTTATAGTCGATTAATGACAACCTCCACCTCTGCAGGTTTATACAAATGGTAAGTTGGAGCAACCTTGGCAATGTCTACATTGTCAGGAGTGACCTGGAATGAAAACCTCAATTTAGCTTACAGCAATGAAGAGTAAGAATAATATGCAATATCGCAGCTATCGATTCAGAAGGAATCAAATAAATGGTTTAAATGACGAGATATTGGCTTTTACCTTTTCTTCCATAACTTGCTTCAGAATGGAAAGTGCAATTGTCTCGGCCTCTTGAAGAGAGAGGTCCTGAATTAAGGTAACAAGTAATTCAATGATCCAAAATCAAGCATGTGAAGTGAGAATAAAAATAAGGTTTAATAGCCAATTCTTGTGCAACCTGCTTTATTTTATCATAACTGACACATTGAAAGCCATATTCATTTTGGAACTCCTTGTGGAGCTAATAAAAAATAAAAAAGCATTGCAGTAGCCTTTGCATTGCTTTATATTTGAGAGAGATATAAGGAACGGGTTATGCAGGGAAAGGGGATGTTGAAAACTCACATAATAAGAGTTGAAGTGCAATACCTTGTTATATTGCTCTTGTAAAGAGCTATCGGCACCTTCTGAACCTGAACCAATAGCCTTTGCATTACATTGCCAAAGTGTTCCAGATGGGTCAGTATAGTACCTATTTATATGCAAAATTTATTAAGCACAACATCCAGGAAATGGGTAACCAGCCACAAGTAGAAAAGGTGCATAAGTATTAACATGCAGTAGCATGATTAATTCGTACATCTAAATCATATTATTATACACATTCAATTGATAATACAGCACCTACACTAACTTCACTGCTTTTGTTTAGTATTTTAAACATCCGAACTAGCTTAGATTGGTATAGGTGATGAAAATTTAGAGCTGTAAAATATGCTCATCATTAATAATAAAGCATAGCAACTCACAGGCTAGGACCATTCTCATCATGCCCAGCAATAAGAAGTGACACACCGAAGGGACGGGACTGCAAAAATAAAAAGATCAAATTTATCAAAACTCAAAAGCATACTCAGGAAGTATTAGTGTTTATGTATCCAGGATATAACATTAAATGACTACAAGTAATCATGTATCCAACAAATTTTCATTTCCACAGAGAGACGCATATGGAACACAAACTACACGAGAGAATTGACAGTGCACATGATCAATAGCAGCAGCTTTAACAATCAATTAATAAACAAAGATTGCTACTATTCTTTTAGTTTTACAATTTCAAACTTATTAGAAGCTAGCTATTGCCAGAAAGAATATGGAAACAGTTCCAGCACTTGCCAATAGTAACTGTAGGATACCAACAAATCCAGCAACGGATCTGAAAGATGCATCCATGCAATGATATTAGGTTTCAAGAGAAATCGAAGATAATTAAAAATGAAAAAGGAAAAAGAAATAAACTTTTCTGAAGTATTATTTAAATGACAGGCTGATAATCTTAGAGTGCAATGAGTTGTAGCTCAGCACTGACTATTTTGAATCATTTCACAAGGAAATGAAAACAATTAGGCTTAATTCTTCTTTCATAAATGAAAAGTAAACTGCTGTACCATGGATTCTTCATCGCCTTCGCCAAATCGTAGAGCAAGATCACAAAGTGCTTGAGTTGTGGATTCCACTGTCATGGGCTCACCATAAGAGAACCTATGATTCTGAAAAACAAATTTAACAAATCAGCAAAGAAAATAATCTACAAAGTGTACTAGGAATGGTATTAACAACTATGGAACAGTACCTGAGTTTCCACACGTGCATGCTCAACAAGTGTACGAGCATCTGCAATTAATCCACTCATAGCACATCCAATATGCTCATCAATTTCCATAACTTTCTCCACACTACTGGGCTCCTGGAAGAGAATTGAGGAGCAATAAGAATTGTTAAAACTTGCAATCTTTTTACAACTATGAACCATCAATGTTCATCATCTAGTACGCACACGTTAAGACTTTGTAAATGTCTACAGTTATGCCGAATTGGATAAATAAATTTCAAGCAAATAAACATGCACTTCATTAAAGTTCTACGCATTAATAAATATTGAATATAGATGAAGAGACACCAATATGTTCAAAAATAAGTTTCACCAACAACTTCATGTTACAAGTGACAATGCCAAATGGACTCACATAGTAACAACAATTTACAACACTAACAACTTTGGTTAAACAGATTGCAGGTTTACCACACAGTAAAGATGCATAAAGTATGCAATTCAAATGATAAAAAGACACAAGGAAAAAGGGGCAAACCAGCAGTGGTGAAGTGATACGCTTCTCAACTGCAAGCACAACTCCCTCTTTTGTCTTTATTCCAATTGCAGTTGAACCTAGCTGAAAATACAGTAAACACGTTGCTTTTAATCAAGTAAGCATCTTCACAAAATTGATTAGAAAAATGATAAGCACATATCCAGTAGCATTAATCAATCAAAGATCCAAATTGTTCAGCTGGATTATCAGAGTTCATAAACTTCAATGCATTAATCTTTCCATAGCTTCCAATACTCAAAACAAACTGCGTGAAGCTTATTGGTTCTATTAAGGGATCTAAGAGGTAGACTTCTCGGTTAAAAAAGTACATCATTTGTCACATTGACTTCTAAGACCAGTCAATACACAAATAGAATTTATAATGGAAACAATTATCAAATGCATCCTGCTATTTATCCCATAAATGGGTTCTTCAATATCATAAAAAACACCAAATTTTATTTAAACATAATAGTATTATAGCAAATATCTCTATCAACTAATACCCAGTTATTATTAACTTTTAAAATTACCTTGTTCATACCCAATTTGAAATAATTCCCACAAAAATCATTACATCCCCAGAAAAATAATAACAAACAAACAGAAAATAGATATGGGCAAAGAAAGATTTCTCGAGAAAAGTCGAAACTTTCTAGGAAAACACAAAGAGGGTTTCAAAGCCAGCTTGAATTAGATTACCTTAATGGCTTCAATAGCATATTCGACCTGAAACAGTCTACCTTCAGGGGAGAAGGTATTTACTCCACGGTCATACTCAGTCCTTCAAAAAAAAAAAAAAAACAAATCATGAGCTAAAGAAGCTAAAAATCAAGAAATAAAAAAGAAGCTAAATCAAATTAAGAAGAAATCAAGAAAGTGAAATTAAAATGAGAGCATTATTATTTGAGGGGAATTCATTTACCTAGTGAGAAACATTTTTTATCGATCTTAAGTTGTAGATCCTTGCGAGACAGAAAAAGGGTATAGAGTGTAGGTCTGTTTGCTTCGAGTTTTCTTTCTCTTGTAGAGCTCGACTTGTTAAACAAGACAGGTACCGAAACGTTTCGATTTTTCAAACTTAAGATTTTGGGCTCAGACCTAATCAAGCCTCTTTAGGCTTGTTTGTATAGTCCACGGGCTTAATACAATCTTTGCTGGATAAAAAATATGAACGGCCCTATAATTATAGGGGCTCAAAATGAATTGAGTCGCAAATACATTGAAGCTCGTTCGAGTTCATTCATGTAGCTAAAAAAGTTGAGCTCAAATTCTTTAAATAAGCGAGTAGAGCTTGAACATTATTCATGAGCTAGTGAAATGATTAATGAACTAACTTATTTAAGTATACTTGAATATATTCACTAGTTAAAAAAAATATATTCACAAGTGTCTTTTTTGGAACAATCTCATGAATTGACTTATTTACCATGTTCGGAGGCATGTTCATAAAGTGAAAAACATTTTTACTTATATATGCAAAATGATATCGTTTTCAAAAATATCCTAAAGATATCATAAGTTAGAATGTCAAATGAGTTTGAATATTCTTAAATATAAATGAGTCAAGCTCCAATAAGTTAAAATCAAGTTCGAATCAAACTCGAGCTCAAAAAAATCTTAAATGTGTCGAGTTCGAGTCTACCACTCTTTGATTCGACTCAACTTGTTCATAGGTCATATGACCTTCTCCAAAGTCCAAACTCTTTTTTTGTTTTTTATTTTTGTTTTACAGAGATACTCTACTGTATATTAGGGAGACAATGGGAAAGAGAATTAAGATAAGGCTCGAACTTGGGACTTTAGTCTTAATAAAGAGATGCTTACCACTAGGCTACACTCTCGAACTTTCAAGGTCCAAACTCAAAATTTAATAAAAATTGGTTTTAAAATTCACTCAAAAAAAATAAAGACAAATTTGAGTTAGACTCATAAACTCCTTATTAAATGCTTGAATATTACAGTATGAATTATCTACCTAAACAAGTTTATTTGCTACCTTAGATGATCATGTTTTCTTCAAGAGTTGGCTTAATACATGCATATAAGCATTTAATAAAATTCAAAATTATTTTTGAAATTATTTCTCTAATTAATTGTTGCTTCAATAATCTGAATACTTGCTCAGAAAATTTATATCAAAAGCTCACAATTAATTAGATAAATCAACAATAAGAGCTGTATATTAATTAGAAAAATAATTTCTAAAAGAATCTTGAATTTTATTAAATCTGCATATATCAAAATCCTTAATAAAATATTAATAAAAATTTAACAAAACTATATCACTTTGATTTATCATGTCTAAGTTTAAGCTCTAAGTTAATTACATTTAAATTTATCAAGTCAATCTTAATACAAATCAAGCTTGAGTCAAGTATTATTTTTACCATGATTCAATCAGATCAACTTCAACCCGCCCTATCTTTACTCATGTACAATCATATAGGGTTATAAATAAGTCGAGTTACTTGTGAGTTATTGAAGGTTTTGTTTAGTAAAAATTCATGGAAATGACTCAAAAGATAAACAAGCCAAACTCAAGCTAAGCTTTCAAACTTACTTAAAAAGTAAGCCAACTGTAATTGGCTCATGAATCCATTTTAATATATAAATATTAATAAAACTTTAACAAATAATGTTGTTTTGACTTAATTACCCAAGATCAAGATCAATACGTTTGAGTTAACTTAGTCGAGTTTGAGCTAGCCAAACTCGAGCTAGATTATTTTTAAACAAGCTGAGTCAACTTTAATCTCAAGTTTAGTTTTTTTTTATATTAAATTTAGCTCGATAAGGTCAAAGTTTAACTCCCCAATTCATTTTGGCAGCAAAAGATGAAGCATGATGCCTTCAAATTGATCAAAATTTCTAATAATTCAATGTAATTTTAAAGTTCTGACAAGATTGGCCACATGAAGACAGGAAATGTTTTCAATATAGAGTACATACAGACTTTAAAGAATGGTTTAATTGGATGGTTTTATTTGTATGATTGTATGAATTATTGGTAGTAGTCTGTAAGAAGAAGAGGATTCCAAAAGCTAAAAATCAAAAGATTGGATTCTTTGGCTTCTGAAAAAGAAAATTTATGACTGCTCTGAAAAAAGCCACAAAATATGGTTTCCTTATCCCTTTTAACTTTTGTCAACCTGCAGCTGAACTGAATAAAAAGTCACAAATTTTTGCTTCCTCTACTTATAAATATTTTAGCATCCAACTTTTCATATTTGTACATTAATATTGTTAAGTTGTGATGGGTGACAAATTTTTCTTGTTTTTAGTTAAAAAATTATCTTAAATCTATCATTTTTGGTTCTCTATTTTTTTCTTAAACTCAATAGTTAATGTACAATTAATCATATAATAATATTAATATAGATATTATTTATCACATACCTCCAAAACTAAATAAAAAAAATTGATAAATAATGTGTATCGACGCATTAGCTTAAAAACAGAAGAATGGACGTAGCAGTGAAGTAATGCGCTTTCATATTAGCGATGCTCTTAAATAATTAAACATTATTAAAACAGTTATTTTTTCTGTATAAACATTATTGTTATTATTATTATTAATTAGTATTTGGATTTTGCTAAACATAATTTATTCTTTATAAAATAGTATATAATTATGAATTTTTTGAAAAGCAATAAACTGAATTTACAAACAAGCTATGATACATTATTTTTTATATAAACATTAAGATTAATTTTTTTCTTCAAAAGGACACCCTAGCTAATTCTCCAACAACCAAGTAGCAGTAGTACTAGAAGAAGTGGTCTAGTGTTAGGTAGTGGGTCAAACCTAAATTTGCAGCCAATTCAACATTTTGCAGAAACTGGTCTTTCAATTGTCAGGCTAAAAAGTCCTAATGATATTCATAATTCAACAAAAATGGTAGAATTTCTAGTTCTACATTACAATGAAGTGGTCCACAGCCATTACTGCACCTTTCTTATAATTTAAAAGTTCTTAGCTTTTTTATTTTAACTTCTCTTTAAAGTAGTGATTTCTTCAGAGTTCAGGTGATATTAATATAGATTTCAGTAAGAATTAAAAAAGAATTAATGCATTTTTTTTGGGTTTTGATTAGAAAGAACAGAAGATACAATGTTCTTTTTCTCTTGATAATCAAGGTAGGTTATTGCAAGGGAAGCAACCACAAGAAGTATGTCTAGAAAATTGTCTGGTAATCATTTTCTTTGATTGTTCGCTTGCCCTTTCGATCTGTTCCTCGTGTTGTTCGCGAGCTGCAGCTCTCCATTCTTCCGCTTTTCGATGCACATTCGCCATCCTTTTCATCAATTTCTCCTCTAAGTTTGCTCTCATCTTCTGTATTTTTACCTGTTTCCCATTTTCAAATACCAAACTCAAAAACATTAATGGAGACAAACCAAAATATCAAATAGATACATAATTTATGTTCGTGGCTGTTAGTCCAGATGACATAAGTTCTATTGCAAGAAAATCAGCTACTCATGTTTATGAGTTACAACATATATATGTACTTAAGTTAGTAGTTTTAGTCCATTGATAGTCCATATAACATAAGATCTACCGTAAGCAAATCAGGCCGTGTTTACGAGGTACAGCGTATATATGCTTTAAGTCAGTTGCTGTTAGTTCAAATGGCATAAGCTCTACTGCGAGCAAATCAGCTCGTGTTTACGAGTTACAACAGCAAAGTATAAATATATTGTCTTAGTCACTGTTAGTCCAAATGGCATAAGTTCTACGAGGAGCAAAAAAGCTCATGTTTCTATTAGCAAGTGTGAAAGCAGGAAGCAGAAAAGAGACTGATAACTAGTGCTGCAATTTTTTAATCATCCTTGGGACTATTTTAATCAATATGTAAACTACATAACAAGCTTCTAAGCAAAAGAAATCCTAAGTTTCAATTCAAATAAACATTCCGATTCCCCACAAAAATATTAAAAATGCTAAATCACATGGGCTTCCAAATTACAACAACCACAATAGAATTATTTATGCATGAAGATGATGACTTTTTAGCTTTCTTTATACTTGTTTAATGGTGAAGCATGAATCTAACAATACATAGAAAAATTAAATAGGAAGAGACTCCAACAACTCAGCTGGAGACTACTAGTCAGTCAAGAAAAACAAGACAATTGGTGTTCAAGAGCGGCGAAGGGCTCGAGGCAACTATGCGTTCAGTAAACCGGACAAAAAGAATTCTCTTAACTACAGACAAGATTGCATTATAAAGTTAGATATGCACAACTAGATAAGATACACACTTAGATCATCTAACACCTTCTTCACATGGCTTCCATCAATCCCAATTCTAAGGAATATAGTAACTTAGAACCAGCATAATAATGCTAATCTAAGCCGGTGTTTGGCATTGCTTAAAAGCAGCTTTTAAACACCTTTTAACTTAAAAGCTAGTCATTTGTCTGTTTGCCTTTGCCTGGGCCTTTTTATTGGCTATTAAGTATAAAAGCAACATTATACGTGTTTTTTAAATGCCAAAAGGAGAAATGCACAAGTGATGACAAACACCCCCTAATTATGGGTTAATGGTTGAATTAATCTAATTATAATACTATTGGTAAGACAATTATTATGTTTCCTATGTGCTTATGATCAGTTTTCTAGAATTTCCATTGCAAGAGAATGAAACAAGCATTGTATTTCAGGGGAGGTCTCGGATATCGCGATGTTTTTAGGATTTGGAACCTATGAGAATGAAAATTAAGAATCTAGAAAGCATAATTTAAGTACCTCAAGCTTTCTTGACTGAGCTTCTGCTTTTGCAGTTTGGAGATTCAACCAAGCTTGTATTTTTGCTTCCTCTCTTTGGTATCTGAATCTCGAATAAAATCCGAAACCAAATTAATTACACTAACAAGAAGTGAAGCTAGAAACGATGCAAAAAATTTGAGGCACTTCTTACCTAAGACAGCATTTAGTCTTCTCCTCTTCCTCCCATGCTGCAGCTCTTGAATCAGAAACACTTTTCCGGCCAGTAATCCCCGTTTCAAAGTGTCTCAAACTCTTCGAAACTTCCTCTTCTTCTTCCTCTCTCGAGCTCCAATTCGAAGTAACCGAATCATACTGTGACCCAAGTTGTACCTTAGCCAAATGGCATGCTTCTAGTTGGGAAATATCAATTGTGTTGGTGGTGGTGGAGGAGGAGGAATTTCCTAAGGGCAAGGGTCCAGACCTATTGGCAGGCGTGTTATGGCGGGCAGGGGAAGAACTTTTGAATGGTGTATGGCATCGAGAAGTTGTGACACTCCCTAGAGGAGTCATTTCTGTTCCAACATCTCTGTGTTTCACCTCAACTTCGTGAATTACTTCTGTTCCTGCATCTTTCATTGCTTCATTGCCTGAGTTTCTAAATAGAAATCCTTCTTTTGATGGTTCCGAGTATCGAAAATTTGGAAAAACTGGTTCTACCTCATCAGTGAACTTATCTGCAGTCATCAAAAGGACTCAATAAGAGAAAGCACAAACTAAACAAAATTTCATTAGTTGATAATTGCACATCATCATGAAGCTATGCAAAGGTATTAGTATCCTAAAACATCATTTAGGCAGTGTTCATAATGCAATATAATCATGATTATGTTGCATTTGCACGATTTTCTTCATAGGGCTGCAACGCAATTACATTGCATTCCGGCTTACCAAATATTGGCTTATTGCACAGATAAATAGAAATGTCAAAAACATCATACAATTTCACATTTCTGTTCTGTAAATGAATTTCAATCTTATGTAAGCAACTGGAACTCCTGCAATTATGAAAACACATGCGGGTTTTGTTCACAAACAAATAAGGCAATCAAACAGTGGAGAAAAGTTAGCTTTTAGAAGACAAAGAAAAGCCAAATGAGCAAAAAGCTATAATTGAACCTTAAATAAATGGAAAAAAATCCTACCTTTTAGAAGCACATCTGGAGAAACAGAGACCCCATCAAAGGCAACAACTCCTGGGTTATGTTGGTCCAAAGCAACTGATCCATTAAAGCAAGAAACAAGTTTTGAGACCTTTTCCTCTGTTACCCTTGATTTCTCTGCAAATACTTCCATTTGCTGATGCTTCAAATTACCATTTTGTTTATGAATCTTTAAGGATTCTGGCAATGACTTGAAGGTATGAGCAGGAGATTCATGGCAAGAACTACTCATAACCCATTTCTCTGCATCTTCCCACTTTGAAGGAAAGCTTTTTTTGGCAAGATTACCAATACTATAACTAAATAATGGCCTACCAGGTGTAGAAGGAGCTTCTATTCTCCTTTGAGTCACTGAATTCACACCTTCTCTTCTTTGAATACCATTTGCCATTGGAAATGATTTAACAAACTCAGATGTTTCTTTAAGATTAAGCTTACATAATGGGTCTTGAAAAGTTTCTGCAAATGGGTTATCCTTACTTTTTCCATACAGGCTTGCATGATTAGACTCCGCCACTTGATCCTACAACACAATAACATCAAACCCAAATCAAAAACTAAAAACCCACAAAGCAATAAATCAGAAAAATGAGCTAAATGTAGGTCCTTTACCACATTAGAACCAAAAATAGGAGAAGCTTGAAAATATTTAGGACTTGTAAGATCCATGGAATGAGTTTTGATTCAAAACCCACTTGAGAAATCACTTGTAAAAGCTGAATACTTATTACAATCTACATAAAGATGTAATCTTTCACATTTTCTATACAGGGTCAAAAGAAAGCAACTGAAGAACAAAGGGGAAGTACATGAAGAGCAACAAGAAGCAAATATATTAACTTTCTAACAAAAATAACCAGAGTCTAAAATGGTGTTACATTATAAGAAGAGCCACATGGGGATATATACACCAATTAACCAGTATTATTTGCAGAAATGGATATTAGTATTATTATTTTTGGTATTTGATGATGGAAGGAGACGAAAGTGTACTTCATGAAAAGAAGAGTGAAAGCTTTGGGAGGTGCAGAAAAACATACACGGGTACTGATTAAGAAAACACAGAAAATAGGAAAAAAATTGATAGATTTATTTAATAATTATTATTTCTTGGTTTTTGTATAACAATTACTCTTTTTTTTTTAAAAAAAAATTTGGGGAAGGTTCTTATTGGTTTTGAAAAATGAAAAGTTTAGATTTTTAGAATATACTTTCTCTGTAAATGAATCACAGCTAGCTCACATGTTGATCTCACTTTCTTTTTACTTGTATTTCACAAGTTAGCAACTTTCTTTCTTGCTTTTTTAAGAAATTTTCTACTCTATTTTTCAATTATTTTTTCTTTAAATTACAATGGCATTAATTAGATTGGAAAAATTGTGTAAGCAATCTAAAATACTTCACTCTTTTTAGAAATGATGAGGAAACCAATCTTTCCCTCTATTTGATATAGTAAAATATTTAAATTATAAATATATAGCTAGAGAAAAAATTGCTTAAATTATCTAAATATATGAATATCTTATTTTCTATTAGTATAATTTTTTATTCTGTAATTTTTTTTAAAATTTTGTTACATTAAAGTATTTGCAATTTATTTATATTGTTGTTACAATGTATTTCCAACATATTTTGTATAAGTTTTTGCCATGAATAATAATTTGCCTCTTATTAAAAAAAAAGAGTATTTATAATTTTTCCAATGAAAGAGAGCAAATAATTGATAGCTATCAAATCTAAAATATAAAAAATAATGGAGATGGAAATCAAACTATTCCACCTATATGTCAGTAAATGACTAACTTAAGCCAATTAATGAGTCACACTATTTGCAGATGTATGAATATATCTAACATAGGTATTAATAGCCTTAGAAATTAGAGATTTACAATCACAAACCAAAAAAATCAAAGATTGAGTGATTGACAATATGGTATATGTAATAATCTAAACATAAACTTGAATTTTCCTCAACTATTTAGAGATTTGGAAAATAATATGTAAAAATACTAAACTCATTTCCAATGTGAAAATCATTTTTGTAATTAGTTTATCTTTAACAAAAAATTTTGTAATTAGTAATATTAAATTAAAATCATATAATTTTATTTTTAATAATTATAAAACAATTATTACTTTTGTCTTTTTTATTTCTTTATATTTTTTTTACTAATATAAAAAAATCAGTTTTTCATTAATATAAAAAAAAAAATAATAATAAATTATTAATATTTTATAAATTATTTATAAAATTTACTATAAAAAATTAAAAAATTTAAAAAAATAAAAAATACTGAGGTTGTATTAATTAAATTAATTGAGTATTTATTTCAATATAAGTGACCAAAAGCAGAACTTGCAGAAAGTAGGCAGTCAACTCTTGTCTGACCCGCCTGGGCAAGGTCCGGTCCAAGAGCAAGAAGACAAGACATAGTAAGCACGTGAATGTCACGTGCATTTCTTTTTTAACAATTTTTATTTTTCTATATAGAGAAAAAGGAAGATTAATTTCTTTCTCAATTTGGAATTATGAATATAATATAAATCTACAATTATTTACATGAAAAAATAAAGGAAGTGATTTGAATTCTGAAAATATAATGCCTATATCTATTGGAAATAAATCATTGCATTTTTTTTTGGTGTCATATCATCATCTTCCCTTTTACAAGCACTTTAGGAATCCTAAACGTAAAAAAAATGTATAGTATTATTAGGAATAATACCAACAAAACTGTTCCAAATATTTGATTTCATTAAAAGCAATTAGGGAATTTTAAGTTGGGCAAGGAGAGACATATATGTGTAAAACGGTCTGATTACACCTATTCCTAATCCTAAATAGAATGTAAGCTCTATATACTCATATTACTATTTCACTCGCTAGGTTAATGTCGCTACTTACTTGACTTCATCCAATAAATTATAAAAAATAAATTTACAATCAGATCGTCTTGTTTAGCTCCAACTAGATAATTAGTTCATGTTGAATAAAAAATTTTTGAAAAGTATTAATTGTGTAATAATAGCATTTTAAATTTTTTTAATAGGTCCCCACTTTTATAGTAATTAAACCTTAATCGCGTCTCTCTTTCGCTCTTTTAATATATTTTTTTTTATTTTTCTTGTTTGAGTTGCGTACATCTTTTTTAATTCATGGTGATTCATATTTTGCTTTATTCTAATTGTCTTGTTTATTTTTAATAAGTTCTAACTCAATTTTTTAGTTGAATATAAATCACTATCTCTCCTAGTATTTAAATCTTTAAACTTTGGCTATATTTTATTATGTCATCCGTCCATTTTTTAGAAATATTCTTAGAGTATACAGTTAAATTCTTCAAGATTATTCCATGAATCTAACATAAATTTTTAAGATTATTCTTAAAATTGGACATATAGTGTTATAGTATCAAAGGTCGGAGATTTAAGAGAAATTATATCAAAAAGCAGTAATTAAATAGTAATATTGACCAAATATTAGGGATAAATCATAAATTTTCCTATTATGTTTATGTGTTTTTATTTGATTTTGTTATTTCAAAATATAAAATGAATCAATAATCTCTTTTGTCTTAAAATCTTGATAGTTCGATAGTGGTATTCTATATATGGTTTAATTTTTATGCAAGTTTTAGCTGTCATAAGTTTTTCAAAAGATTTACTGTTCGAAAACACTACTACAGACAATTTTGTCATCCTATTTGAAGAAAAATCAGTTTTTTTTCTCTAAATATTAATATCTTATGCCAAGATCTAAATATCATCTAAAAATTTTTTTTAATTATTTATTATTGAATTTCTTATTTTAGTATGAGATTATATTAATATATTTTGATCATTTCATCAATTAATGAAATTTACGTATATTTTTTCTAAAATAATTTGTTAATCAAAACTAAAATATCATTTTATAAAATATTAGCATATTTTTTTTTACAAAAGAAAAATGAGTTTTTTAGAGAATACAGTTTTGTGAAAAACTATTAAGAGAAATTTACAAGAAACTTCCCAGATTATAGCATAATTAACAAAAACCTCCCTGTTTATCAGGTATTATACAAAAATATCACTGTTTTTTTTTTCCGTTAATATTTTCCTCCCTCTATCTATTTTGTGCTGTTAAAATAACGATTAAAGGACCAAAATGTAATTTAACGAAACCTTTTGAAAAACTGAAGAAATAAGAGATTGATTTGAATTTTTCCCTATCTTCTTCCTCCCCAAATGAAGCATTCAGCTTCTCTTTCCTCTTCATCATCTTCTTCATTTCAACCGGCGACAATAGCGGCAAGGAGGGACCGCCGCCGCCTTCATCTTTTTCTTCATGTCCGGTAAACCACTAAGAGAGAGAGAGAGAGATCGTGAGAAACCGGCGAGAGGAGAGAGAAAGGAGAAGCTGCCGATGCAAATTTCGGTGTGCTCCAGTGTCCGACGGTGAAAAGGAAGGCACCGGTCGACTTACCTCACTGAGGGCTTCCAATTGACGTAGGCCTTGCCGCCTGGAAACACCATTTCAGATGACCAAAGATAAACGAAGACCGAAAGCTTCCAACGAGCTTTCCGGTGTCTATGGTGGTCGGACGAAGACTTTAAGGACTGATATGGAATCTTCTCAACACGAGCTTTCCAATGATGTAGGCCTTGTTGCCGATCTATAGCCGGATCAGAAAACGAGTTCAACGACCAAAACTTTTGATGGCTTTTCCTACGTCCTCCAGCCATAGTCCGGCCAGTTTGAAGGTAGATTCTCAATCCTTATTCCATAAGCTTCACTTTGATGTTGAGTTTAAGTTGATTGGTAGCCGGATTTGAAAGTTGTGTTTTTCGGCAACCAATAGAATGATTATTGTGATTTTTCGGCAAATCTGTGTTTTGTCCGTTGAGTTTGATTGTATATTTGGACTCCTTGCAGCGATACGAAGC
The DNA here is from genome assembly GCA_949640765.1 of Croton laevigatus. Classification (NCBI taxonomy): domain Eukaryota; kingdom Viridiplantae; phylum Streptophyta; class Magnoliopsida; order Malpighiales; family Euphorbiaceae; genus Croton; species Croton laevigatus. Next base: position 20,718 of record CATIWJ010304605.1, read on the forward strand.
TATTGATGTGCTCGGATTTGAAATCCGGCAACGTTTGCATTTTTCGGTAATTTTTTAGCAATCGACGGTGACCTGATCGGAATTGTAAATTTTCGGCTAGCAATTTTTCGGCAGCGTTTAGGGAGGAAGAAGATAGGAAAAATTTAAAATCAATCCCTTATTTCTTCAGTTTTTCAAAATGACCCGTTAAATTACATTTTGGTCCTTTAACCGTTATTTTAACAGCACAAAATAGACAGAGGGAGAAAAATATTAACGGAAAAATAAAACAGGAATGTTTTTGTTAATTATGCTATAATCTGGGGAGTTTTTTTGTAAATTTCCCAACTATTAAACTGATGTTTAGATAACAAATGCATTTACCATTCCAACAATTTAAGACTACTAGTTAAGGAAAATAAGTCTCTCAAAATGTCCTTTAAAAATTATTTGAAAATATATTTATTTTTGAAATATAAAATCAAGTTGAAATAATTTTTTTTTGAAAAATATAATAATAATAATAATAATAATAATAATAATGGTGGTGGTGGTCGCATGTTCTTTAAAAATTATTTGAAAAAGTATTGAGAAATACAATCTATAAACATATTTATAATAGCTAAGTCTTAATAATGACTTTGCATAATAAAGAAAGTCTAATTGCCAATATGACAACATATTAAAAAATTCTAAATTTTATATGTGTCTTATTTGTTTCTCTTCTTCAAATATTATTTTTATTCAAATATTAAGAATGAATAATAATTATTGTGATGACTGTTTTAAATTTTAAATTAATATACGATTTAATGTTTGTTTTTTATTTTGTAAGTACTAAATTTAGATGTCCAAAAGTTTTATTTCATTATAAATTTGAAATGCAATAAGATATATATATCATATATATTTTTATTTTTTATATATTTTTTAAAATAAAGAACCAGTTTGAATTTGTAAAATTCAACAATCAAGCATAAAAATCAAATAATATAAAAAAATCATGCATATAACATATTAAAAAAAAATCATATCATATGACATTACTATGTAAATATTTAATATTATTAAGAGTAAAAAAAAATATAAAAAATATAATTAAATAAATTGAATATAAACACAAAAGAAAAACAAAAATATATATTTTTAAGTCACAAATTACATTGTACATATATTTATCTTTAATTTGTATAATTTTAGCATGTAAAAATATAAAAATAACCATTTGCATATAAAAAATTAGACTCCAAATACACACTCAATAATATTTGAATATATTATAAGTAACACTTCTCAATGTACATAGAATACACAAATAAAATATTTAAAAATTTATAAAATACAATTGAAAATTAAATAAATACTGCGCATTACTCGAGCTAACTACTAATTTAAATATATACATAATTGGAAATTATTATGATAATGATTATATTGACATCCGGTTTTAAATAACTTCTAGTGTTTTGAGCTATTAAAATGATAATATTTTATAAAATAATTTTTAACGGTTAAAATAATTTTCATAAAATGCTAATTTTTAAATTTTTAGTATTTTATAAATAGTTATTACAAGCAATGTAATTTTTCCAAATTAATTTATTTCAAAAGCCCACAAGATTTTGTCATTGCAACCTAAGCATAAATTAGGGGTTAAAAACCAAAATCTAATCAATCTTGTAAGAAAAATTGATTGGTTTTCACTATTTATAGTGAAATTGATCTCATATCATTAAATAAAATTTTAAAAAACTTATTTCATATTTGTGGCCATAAAGAGCCAATAATACAAATGCACCTTACGTGTAAGCAACACCACATGATTAATATATTTTAATGCCACCTATTCTCTTCTATGATTAAGCTCTAAGTATATTATTAAATACATCAAAATAAAATTTTTATTTTTTATCATATCTAATTTGATAAAACGTTGCATTTTCAAACACACGTCATCCTCAAATTTAAATTTAAATGGGGTGTGAGCAATCTAGGCTAGGGTTGAGCATTTTATTTGATTCGTCCTAGATTCTGACTACCGATCTGTGCAAAGCACAGTTTACTCATCTCATAAGATAATGGGGTGCGGACAGATTTTTATAAATAAATATGTTGTAGAATTGGGACTGGACGGTTATAAGTAGGGGCGTTAACGAGCCGAACTGAGACCGAGCCTTTGCAAGCTCGGCTCGGCTTGATAATGTCAACACTTAAGCTCGACTCGAGCTCAAAGCTCGACGAGCTTCAAAAAATAGGCTCGGCTCGAACTCGTCAATAATACTTATTAAATTTGCTCGGCTCGAATTTTTGATAAGAATTAATATGGGAAGTTGAAATTTTTTTATAAAAATTGATTAAGATCAAATATTTTTATTCTCCTACTATATATAATCTTATAAAAAAAATAATCGAACCGGCTCACGAGCTGAGCCGGAGTAAGCTCGGCTCGGTCTCATCAATGTTTCGAGTCGAGCCAGTTTAAGCCCAGCTTTGACCGAGCTTTGACCAAGCCGAGCCCGAATAGTTCACGAGCCGGCTCAGCTCATTAACACCCCTAGTTATAAGTATTGAATTTCACAAGAAAATTAATAATCTTTTTTTTTTGAAAAAAAAAAGATTCAAATGAATGATTTAACATATGAGTCACATAATAAGAAGAACCCTCTTCTATTAATATTTACAGATGTAAATTCGAACTCATGATCAACAGATCACAACACATAACACGGCGCACGGCTCTCAAATCCAAGAAATCAATAATCATTATTGTGAAGAAAAATGTAAGTATGCTTTTCCTATTTATTTATTTTTTAATGGCAGTAACACAACATTCTTTTGCAATATTAATGAAATTATTGAATTGTTGAGATTGATTGATGGAACTTTATTCTGTAAATAGAAACAAGCTTCTCTTTTACAAAAAGTAAAATTAATGCTAGGCTATTTTTATTTTAATTTTTAAAAGAATATCTAAATTTTTTTTTATCGAACTGGTAATATTATAAATTATATAATAAGAATTGTTTTCCTCATTACATAATATACACTAAATTAATGTTAATAATGTGATTGGTAAGAATAAAACTTGAGACATTTACATATTATTACATCCGTGTAATATATTGTAGAAAAACCAATAAAAATCTTTTTAGAGATTAATAATTTCATATATATAGGATAATTTCATATCTATGTTTATATACATAAAGTAAAGATAGTGATGCTTACTTCAAATCAAGTGGGTTCTTGTAATTATTTAATTTTGTTTTTAGTTGAATCACCATTTATTGCTTTATAAGAAATGACATATTTTACTATGAAATTAAGTGGTGACTAGGTCATTCCATTGTTGTATTAAACTCCAATAAGTCCTAAAAATATGAAATGTGGCCATTCATATAACAAAAGAGGCAAATATTAACATCTTAATCACCATTTTAATAAAGCATTAAAACAAACTTCACTGTGAAAAATATTATTTTAATTCAAAAGGATTGATTTAACCTAAACCCATGAATTAAGCAGTATGAATAACCATTTTTCACCAAAACTCTACTAATATATTTTAAATGATAACTACAACAGTCTCTTTTATTACAATCAGTCAATTATAATACTGTGTACTCAGCCACTAAATTAATCCCCATTAAAATAGAAAATAGTGAAAGGGTTTATAGTGAAAATATGAATAGAAAACCCACCAACCAATTGATTAGAAACAAAAGCTTTATGACCCAAAAATGTCACTTAGGGTTAACCCACATCAACAGGTAGGAGATAAGCAAAATGGGGTCCATATTTCTTTTATTTAACTCTATAAGACTTTATGACAAGACATACCTTGTCAATAGTGGAATTTTAAATAACCTAATCTTGCAATTCTTATTATATTGCTAAATAATATATAAGTCCTCGAAGATTAGAAGAAAAGCCTTATTTTCTATATTTTTCAATCTCTCTGTCTCTTCTTCAATGGCTGTAACTTCATTTTCTTCTCCTTCTTCTTCCATCTTAGTTCAAAAATCTAGACCAGTTTTAAAGATCAAAACCAGAAATTTTATGCTTAAACAAACTCAAATTCCACTCAAGAAAGCTCAAACATTTCAAGTCAGATCATCTTTCCAAAATAAGGTAATTAATTTATTAATCTTTTATATTTCCTTGTGATTTAAGTAATTCAATGAAATATATACATAATCAAGAAAGAAATATCATTGTAACTGTGGACTGTTCTTGATTTTTATTTTTTTCAATCTCAAGAATCAAGAAATATCATTGAAATATTGTTTCTTGATTTTTCATAATCATATAATCTATGTTTCTTTGAACAGGTGTTTGAGAATAAATCTGAAGGAATAATCTGTTATAGGGATGAGAATGGGGAGATAATTTGTGAAGGATATGATGAAGGTCCTAGATTTCATCAACAGCTTCCAAGAACACCATATAAATCAAGGTAAATTATTTTTAATTAAAACATATAATAATGGAATAATTTAATCTTAAATATTTTGGTCCAATCATTGCATTTTAAAAGCTTAAATTATGTGATTTTTAATAATAATAATAATAATAGTTTTTGAATTTTTGATTGAATTCAGGGATGCTGAAATTATAAATCTGCTTCAGCAAAGATTGATTGAAGTTGTCAACAGTGACAATGGTGCCATTCCTGTGAAAGAAGACTTTAATTTCCAATGGAATGAGATTAATAATAAATTATGCTGATAAATGACTAATTAACCCTTGTTAATTTCATCACTGTATTTGAAAATAATGTTTAAATCAGATCAGGATGAAAACAACAAAAAAGAAAGAAAAATACATTTCATTTCTTTTTCAGAATGTAACGCAAATGTCCCTAAAACTACTTTTTATTAATTTCTCTTGTAATCTAAATAATTTATTTTATTTGCATTTGAATCCTTCATATAATTTATATACACATATGCGCGCGCACACAGACACACAGAAGTGCCAGTGTCCAATTGCCCGTTAGCTCCATCATTTGCACAGATTGACTCGTGTTCGAACCCCACGAAAATACTAGACGCAGAGATAATATAATATTGGAAATGAACAATTATCAAATCTAAATACTAAAATGCAAAACATTATTCACTTGAGATACAGAAATTGCAACTGTAAAAAGATGAATAAATACATTGAGCAGGGATTTCTGGAGAGGTCATCCAATAAAATACCTCTTTCCTGAAATTCCTGGGGCCTTAAACAAAGCCTTCTGCTTTTTCTCTCCTAATTAACAAATGATTATCAGCTTTTCTTTTCGACTAAACATTACGATGGATGTAATTCCTATATATTTATAGAAAAAAAAGAATCAAAATATAAAGGAAAAAAAAAGATATGAACATGGGAAAAATGATGCAGGACAATTGTCCTAATCTGCATATTTGAATGTACAAGCATACAAACTCCCCGGTATCATTCAACCAGACCTTGCGTGTTTTCTTCGTTCAAATCAGACTGGGACTTACTTGGAATGATCGCGGGAGGCGACCATTGATCTGGGACCATCAGAAAATAGGTCGTCATCGCTTTTCTGAACCTCTTCTTGTATTGCTTCGGAGAAATAACGGTTGGGGATGCGTTCTTTGGTCCGCCAAGTATGCCCGAAGCCTTCACCCATGTCTCCAAATGTTTGTCCCATGTATACTGTCTCATGAAATCGATGATTCCAAGGACTAATTCGTGCTTGTTTTCATCCACCCCAACTAATAGAGAGTAGTCCATTACATCAATCGACTGTCATCAGAATAAGCATCAAACAAATTAAAATTTGATGACAAATTATTACTCCCTCCGTTCACTTTATATAGCATCAGCTTTAAATTTTCTAATTTACCCTAACTTTTCTCATTTCCAATATATGTCTTCCACCACCAAGAATATAATTGACTTTTCACATTTCAATAAACTCTCCCCACTTTACCATAAATGGAAATTTAGCCTATATAAAGTAAACGTAGCAGTATATTATATCTGAAATAATAGAAAAAGCATAAGACCAGGTACTTCGTTAGTGTAGCTTTCAAACCTTCACAGATTTTTAATACTCACCGCGAGAAAAGAAGTATCATTCCAGACAGCTCTCTCCAGCAATCTCTTTGCTTTGTTTCCGACAAAAATGGGAGAAGTTGGCATCGCTTCGATCAAGTTCTGGTCTAACAAAACTTTATTACTGCCACTAGAATCAGGATTGTATCTTGATCTTGAAGATCCTTTAAGATCATAAAGGCGAGTCACGTTCCTCCCAAATAGAAGGTTCTCCATGACCAGCACATCCATTTTCGTTTCTTTCCCACCTTTCAGATGCTTTGATGTAACCTTCCAGAAAGAATGCAAGATCAGAAGAACGTGATATACAACTTTTGTAATTTGTATGGCTATATGTTTCATAAACTAAAAATTTGAATAGTTTGGCTTATCCTAGTATAGCATTAGAAGCTTGAGACAAAGTACCTGATAAATCCCCAAAATCTTTGCCAGGCATGTTGGACTTCTCGTGCTAATTGATTCGGAAAGGTACTTGAAATATTCAGGACCGAATTTTATGAATGACTCCAATTCTGTCTTTGTTACCTGTTTAATAATAAACCTGTCATCCAAGGTTTTTGCAAAGAAGACATTGCTCTTGCCACCTTGAGCTCCCCACTTCTTACAACGACTGAGAGACCTTACAAAATCAAGCTCAGAAGGGCAACATATCCTCCTCAAGGCTTCGAAACGTTTTGCAAAATAACAAGTCACAGAATATTTCACCTTAGCAAGCGGACCTTCATCCCCAAATGACACTCTAGCATGCAAAGTCTTTGTGACAGAGAGGGGATCTAGACCTAGACGAGATGCAGAAGCGGTTGACATACTATCTTCTAGAGATCCAAGGCTTCTATGAGAATCAAATGGTATGTCATCAATAGAGAAAAATGAATGCGAAGCAAAAGAATCAGTCAAATTAAAGGAAGAACTGAAATCCCCATCTTTAATTCTGTCCCCCTCATCACTCAGTAGCGCCTGATACTCCGGCGACACTAGTGCATAAGATATAATACTTGTGGGTTCATCATCATACACAGGAATGACACAGTCGTTTTTACCCACAGGCAGGAGAACTCTGGCCCCACCCTGGAGTTCTAACTCCCTGAAGTAAGAAACATAGTCTGGACTATACTCGCCAATTGTGCCAAGTTTCTCAGAGCTTGGTAAAAAATTCTTGTTCAGTGACCGGTAGAAGTTTAAGAAGGGCATTCTTAAGTAGCTAATAGATTCTTCCATATTATCAGAGCCCTTGGTGGACAATGCAGGCGGAGGTGAATTACTGACTTTGGGTCCAGTTTGGTCATTGTACAAATCTATACCCTCCAGTGAAGTATCTGGAGTTGCTAAATCTCCTACAGCTGAAACAGAAAATCCACTGGTATCATCCTTTCCAGTTCCTGGGTGATTCTCACCTGTCCATGCAGCCTCAAGGGTGTCAGATAAATTAGACCTTTTAGGAACTCGTCCTTCAGACATGGTCCTGCAAACATTACCACTGCTTTCCAAACCCTCAGGTTGATCATTTGTGGGCATGGCAGATGAAAGATCAGCATGGTTTTCTTTTCTGCGATTGGAATCTTGACATGTTTCCATTTCGTCGGACTGGTTAGTAGAATTGCTGTTGAATCCCACTTGCTGATCAGAGATTTTAAGAAGTTTTGCATCCACAGCAGGAGAGTCACAAGCATGAAAACCTTTTCCTGACTCGTCATCTACATTCATCTCACTGAGCATCTCAGTAGTATTAGCTAGGACATTTTTGTCTATTCCTGAATCAAAGCAATTCGTATCATCCTGAAGTTTCTTATTTTTGGCTGCATCAAGTAGGCGGTGGTCCCACATGCAAGATTGGAAAAGCAACTGCCTCCGCAATCTATTGATCTCAAGAATGTCAATCACAGGCTGACCCTTTTTCATTTCTCTGTACACAGCTTTTTTAAGTGACTCCTACAACAAAATTGAGAATCATTAAAATTTTGGAAACAAACAAAATATTTTGTAAGATCTTCAATGCAGGGGTTGAAATTATGATATTTAAATTTAGTGATACAAAGGCTCCCTTTAATTGATTCTAAGTTCATTGATCAATGTTAAATTCATGAATCTACATTGCACCTTTGTTTGGTTAAAGCTTTGGGGGAAAAATGTCATTTCAAAGGCATGCAAAGTTGGAAAAAGATAGTAGACTTCACATTCCATGGATTAGCATTTCCCAAGTCATCAGTCCACTATTTAAATGGTTCACATTGAATGATGCTGTAGGATATGATATTTTTTGACTAACTTGATAATTGAAGAAAGCCTCACCTCAAATTCTGCCTTCTCCTTCTCTAACATTGCTTCCAGCTCTCTAATTTGGCTTCTTGATTCAGGTAGTTTCATGCCATTATTGGGTGGTGCTGCAATAGCTCTTTTCTCTGCTATTCGATTCAAAGCCTTGAGTACTTCAGAAAATAGTAGCTGTGCTCGATCAACAACCTGTCATGATCAAATAAATTAGTCACCCAAATGTGAAGTGATTACTTATGGAAAAACAAAAAATTCCAAAGTGGTCGCCGCAACACCTCATCTGTTTCTTTCTGTATCCATTCCTGACTCTCAAAGCTGAAATCAAGTTTTGGGGGCGGAAGATACACAGAGAGCACATTAATTGATGCATACCGGAAGCATGCAACCATATTCCCAAATCTGCACAGGCAAACTCAATGAGCAACAAAACCAGAGGGGATTTAATAAAGTTTAAGTTGCTGTTGCTTAATCTTATATAGTTTGGCAGTCTATATAAAAAGTGCAGTTATGCAAAAAAAAATTCAACAACAATCAGTTTTGTTAAACTTCAAGCTTTTGCTTCATGTACATAACTATCCCAGAAAGAGGCATTCTATTGGTTTTATAATGTTTTGTATATATTGATTTACAAGGAAAATGGAGAGATTGAAAATACCCATAGAAACGAAGACAATCCCTATGCAGAGAATGGCCACAGCTAGCCACGCGGCTTGCAGCTGCATGGTTTGAAAAACTGAGCTCCAAAAACTTCCCAAAAGATAAACCCCAAGCAGCATCAGACATAACAACCCTCCGTGTAGCTGGAGGAAAACCCTCAGTCCTTGGACACCTCAAGCATCTGTGCCACATCCAGATCTTTCCATCCTTCTCACCTGGTAGGAGTATTTCTGATAACTTCTTAACAGAAATAGTCAGGGTACCTTGCCGATGAGTGTAACAATGAATATGAGCTTCTGATGGCATCTCACAAGAAGGGCAAGTGTAACTCTAATAGAGAATTAATATTTGTCAGGTTTGAAATATACAGATCAATTTTAGAATAGAACAAAAACAAATACTATGAAAAGAACTTACTTGATCAAATAAATGGTCTCGCAAAAACCGACCCAGAGGTTTGTCAAAGCTCCCATAGTATTTAATTCGAAAAAGATGAGACCTTTCACAGACAGTCCCCTTCCACACACACCGGGAAGATAAGGAAACCAAAATGCTTTGGTGATCTGAAGGTGATGGAGGAAATTCTTCTTTTAAACGTCCCGGCCCCTCAAAATTACTTTTATTGTCCTGTTGTATGGAAGATACCTCTGAACCATGCAACTCAACTGGAGTCATTTCACTACTATCATTATGGGAGTGGCTTTCCAAAACACCTTCTGAATGTTCAAATCCACTAACAGCAAGATGATCACTCATGGCAGCCACCTTGTTGTTAACTGCAGACATTTCTGCTACCAGAGAACCTCCATATCCTGTTTTATTATTCTGCTCAAAAGGACGGTAAGAATCTGACACAACTTTCACTGTAGAAGGAACAGTGGAGAAAAATGCAGATGGATTGATACAAGATGAACTGGGTGCTGGGGTATGAGAGCCAGAACCATTATCTAGCAGTTGTCTTTCAACACGATCAACAAAAGAACTGCTGATAGTTGAATCATGAAATGTAATAGGGACACTGCAGGATCTTTGTGGTTCACCATTAGTTTGCAGTCCCTGAGACTTTTCATTTGCAGGAATAGTGAAACCTGGCACAGTTGATATGGATCTCTCAATACTTGAAGGTTTATCTGGAAGTGCCACAGTTATTGGAGAGTTGAATGGGAATTCTGGTAGGGATGCTCCCTCATCAGCTAGAAAAGATGTTTCCAGAGCCAAGTGATATGCCGCAAAAACCCCATACTGAACCACATGTTTTACTTTCTTCAACTCATCCCCATTAGCACCCCTAAGTAAAATCTGTAACAGATGAAAATAAAAGTTGTAAATAAACTTACTAATACACCTATCTCATCATTATCCAAGATTATCCAAGAATTGATGAATCAGGAAAATGATATATACATGGCCTAGCTGCACATTTGCATATATATTGCCCTTAAGAAAACCAATATGGGAACTATAAAGATATTTCTGATACAAAATAATGCATGATTTGGTCAACGAAGTTATCTCCAAAAAGAGATAAAGCAGGAAATGGTATATGCCATATGACTGACAAAATTGATTACAGGCCAGTGAATACACACACATGATAGAAACTAAGCTAAATATCTAGAGATCACTATCACCACATTCTTCACAATTGGAAATATTCAAGGACTTACAGTGAAACCCAATGGCTTCGGGCAGCCCTCAAAATACATTAGTGTCTTCACCAACTTCTTCCCACCCTGTCCAGCTGTACCGAGATCTTCTAAAAATCTCTCCACATGGAACATATCACAGTAGCCCAACTTTGGAGAAGAGAGTTGATCGATCGAGGGAACCATCTGAGCACCTGTGCAACGAGCTATGCGCTCTAAAAGTGGCCTCTTGATATTGAGAACAAGGGATATGTCTTTCTCAAGAAGGTAGTCCTGAGCATATCGTGAAACTGATTTCTCTACAAGAAGAACATCAGGTTGATGAGCATCTATCCTTGCCACAGCCATCTTTAGATGGTCCATTTCCTAGATAAGAAAGAAAACCCTGAGTAAGAAGAGAAGAAAGGAGAATTGCTGAGGAAATAAAATAAGCAGCAGAGTGAATAATAAGTGTGGCCAAAGGAAGTACTTCATAAAGGAATAAAGGATCACAACCTGCTGTAAAAGAGTATCGAAACTGGACAAGTGGTTAGAAACCCGTTGGTACTCAAGAGCCCCGCCAAGGATCAGCAGTCGAGGTTTTTCAATTTTTGATGTCATCCGGCGATGAGCGACATTTTTCTTGCAGACAACTCCTTTGACCACCATGCTAAAAAAACGAAATAATCAAAACCCATGAAAGGAAAAAGCCACTAAGAAAGAATGCAACAAAAAAAAAAAAAACAACAGTAGAAAACGGAACTCTTGACAATAAGAAAATTCCTGATCTAGTATCATATAAAATGGCATAAACTCCCCCCACCAAGAAATGCACTATTGCATAAACGTAATATACATAAGTTTGGTTATTTTATTTGCAAATAGAAAAAGTTACTACAGTAAAAGAAAAGAGTAGCCTTGAAGAAACTTTCTAGCACAGCAATGGGGAGCCTGAAGAGAAATTTAACATTTGTAATTAGATGCATCAATTCTTATGTGAACCTCCCAATATTTTCTTCATGATTGTGAGAATTATCTGTTTGAGTTGTTTATCAACATGATCCTCATGAACAGGCAAGATTGATGTTCTATATTAGCATTATCAGAGTTTCCTCCACTATTTACTATGATGAAAAGAAACACTAATCATTACAGAACTCAGTTCCCACCCCAAAATGTATAGAGAGAAAGTGAACTGAAGTTAAATAAAAAAACCAACTTTAAAGGATAATTGCAGCTTTTGTAAATAATAATAAATTATAAGAAAACTCCAGATGAAGGATTCTTCTCTAACAATGAGAAGCGGAAGACAGATCTCATCATGCATGGGCAATGTAAATAACTGTGGCAACTACCTCTCACAGCGGCGTCCAGAAGCAATGCATTTCACTTTTACATATCCACCAGGATCCATGCCTCCACCTTTGCTCATATCCGGCTTTAATAGAGTTGCAGCTTCCCATGACAGAGACGTAATGATTTCCAACCAGCTATCTTTGTCATCTTCATCACCCACAGGAATATTCTCAACCTGCAATAGCTGGGCTACCAAAGCCCTAAAATGCCCATCAACCACATTCTTCATGGCCTTCTTGTGCTCCTCACTTGATTTATCTCTGTTGCGAAATTCTCCACTTCCAAAACTGCTTGAGGTGCGTAAACGTCCCCACTCTCCAGCTGCATGCCCATCATCGAATTCATCGTCATCATCAAACAAACCAGCTTCCCTCTCATCTTCTTCATCCTCTGGCTCAGGTGGAAGCCAGAGCACTCCATTGTTCTCAAAATCTACAGGTTCAGCATCTCTGCTTCCCCCGGGAAATATAGAGGAAGGATGCTCACCTTCATCATCCATGTCATGCTCATCTTTTTTTATAGGCTGTGTCCTTCCTTCCAAACCATGTGACAGAAAACTATGGTTTAATGGTGAACTGCTTAAACTTTTTGAGTGGTTATTTTCTCCATCAACATGAGCTTTATGTGACCCATCATCAATGCTCATATCATCAAAATCAACTTGGTGAAAATATTCACTGGCTTGGGGAAAGTGCCTTGTTTCAGAATCAGACTGAAACATACCACCATAGTCATCGTCATCATCATCACTCCTAGTGGCAAGCATTAGCCGTTCATCAGATATGCACTTGCTATATGTGATATATATAAATATGAAAAAATAAATTTATCATATCAACTGACTCTCTCTCTCCCCCCCTTCTCTTTCTCTCTCTCTCTCTCCCCCCCCCCCTTCTCTTTCTCTTTCTGAGTAAGGATACAGAATATACCTCAATTATGACATGTAATTTAGCTCTGAAATAACATAATCAACACTATGCAGCATCTTCTAAAAGTGCATGTTAACGCTATGCAGTATCTTCTAAAAGTGCATGTTTTGTGATATTTTAAGAAAGTTATAAATTTTAGTTGCGGATAAATAGCATATCACTTTCTGCAACCTACATGCCTTAACGAAAATGTAATTGATTATTATATTCCACTGCATTTTGATAAAAGCATTATTTAATAGGAAATTATAATCAAACCTGTTTGAAGAAAATGCATATTGGTTTGGAGATCGATAGCTGACGTCTGCAACAAGGCTGTTGCTCCTTCCCGATGCTACTTCCCTTTGTTTATCTGAATTTGCTTCCATTTCAGCCGTTTGATGTGAGCCAGGACCTGCACTTTGTTGAGCTCGTTGATAGGGCCCAACTGAATACGGCATTGAACTAATAGTGAAGGTACTACTATTACCCGTGCCACTAGATTTAGAGCTGGCCAAACTTGCCGCTGATGGTGATCTACTAAGATCCAGGCTGGGAACCTGGATTCCATGGTCAAAAGTAGATATTCCTTGCTGCCATTGTTTGAAACAATAATTACATACCCGAATTCTTTCCCAATCTTCCCGTGCGGTCCTTGGATCACTAGATGGGACAGGAACTGAGTTGGCTGTACACTTGGCACAGAAAACACGACCACAAAGTCGACAATGGTGCCTACGATTGATTATTGTGAACTGAGAATCACACTCATAGCATACTCTACAACTCTGATCGGGCATCCAGAAATCCCTTGACACATTAGGTGGCTCAGATCGCCAAGGGATCCAAGATTTGAATATGCCAACTAGCTCCGTGAGTGTCTTGTCAGAAGAATCCATCTACAAACGATCCTTCCAGCCCCGTTCATCATGCTAAACTCATTGGCCACCCTCAACAGACCTTATCCTAGAAATTTCAGCTTCAATCAAGAAACAAGATCCCCACAAAACCAGACAAATACAGACTATGCTGCTATAATTAACAAACCCTAACGCAAAAACTCCAAATCATCGCATGCCAAGCAGCAATCAATCAACAAGTAGCTCCAACTTTCTTATCTCAATCCAAAAATTAAATCTTCTTAAAAAACCTACTTCCTCCAAGACTGTATAACAATTTCCAATCCTGAACTCCTATACAATCCCTACACCAAAAACTGAAGTTCAATGTCCCTAAATAAATTATACACAAACCAAAGTAAACCCACTAAATTGAAAGCACATGTAAAATCCTCAATTAATTCAAACAAACTGCTTCCAACAAACTAACTCAAACCCATCTGTCTTCCACAAATATATTCAATGAATTCAAAGAAAAAATCAAAAGAAAAATAAAGAGAAAAAAGAAAAATCCAAAAAACCCGAACTAACTATATCTGTAATTATAAATTTCCCATAAGAAGAAAGCAAGTTGTATTTTCATAGCAATACAATTCTAATTCAGAAACAACGTTATTACCTTGAAAAGACAATCAACAATAACATCATCAGTAATAACATCTCAATCAAGATCTTTTCTCCAAGCAAGTCGCGACACGTAGTCAATGAATCCGTGACAAAAGGGTAGGTGGTGATTTTGCAAAAGCCCGCTACCCAGATAGCGATTCTTGTAAAAGAAAAAAGAAAAAATCAAATACGATCCGACGATTCTTGATCACAATCATGAATTCATGATCGTGAATTTCTTGCCTCCCCTTCACATAAATTTATGAAAAAAAGGCGCTGAATTTCTTTCCATTTCATCATTAAAAAAAAATCCCAGAAGATAAATCGCAATGCTATAGGATCAAAAACTATATATAACCCATCATCCCAATGATTCAAATACTAAAATATCAGATATTCTTCTCAACTTAATATAAAATTTATTGAGTCAATGTTTGTTTTCTTTTCCTTTCTGTTTTCCAAATTGATGATACTAATTACTACTAATTTAATTACATAATTTGTTTTTATATTTTTTATTTTTCTTTTTGGCAAAGATGGAGACATTTTGATTACGTGTGTGCATGTCCAGGATTACAATTCTTGGACTCAGCTGTATAAAAACGACGTCATTTTAACAGCCACAATCTGTAAAGATAAAGGACTCGTCAATTAGCCTTAAATTCCCAAAATGCCCTTAAGTATCACGAAAATAGTGTGGTGTTGTGAAGGGTTTTGTGGGGTTTTTGACTGTTGACTTTATGACAACTGTAAAGCTCGGATCAGATGTGAACTTATTTTATTTTATTTGTTTCTGTATATAATAAATCCAATTATTTGGATTTTCTGATTGGCTAAAAAATTATCTGGAAAAAACGCGTTTTCAGATAATTAGCATTTAATTGATTGATTTTTAAATATTTATTAAATAAATAAATAAATAATAAAATATGTTGTTGACTGCTATGGGCTATTTTATTGGGCAAGCAATGAATATATATGTTTTTTTAATAAAAAGACATATATACCCATTATTTAATGGTGTTTTTATGTTTTGCTTGTGTTTTACTTAATGTATTTTTATAATAATTATATTATTATTATTATTATTATACATACCATATGGTATTAATAATTTAATACTACAATTAGAAACCTTTTGATATGATTATGTCTTATATTAAGTGATTGCCAAATTGCAATCTGTCTAATATGGCCACATACAATGGAAATATTTTTTATATAGCTGTAATAGTTGTTGATGATAACATCTTAGACAACGCCGTCGCGGGCATTTGTTTCTTTTTTTTTTTTTTTTTCATTTTAAGGAACTGATTGAGATTTTTGGACGATAAATAAAATTTAATGGATGTTAAAGTCTCTGATTGTACTTGGGATATTTGAATGAGAGAAAAACTGTAGCTATGGATAGAGTTTTGAAAAAGAAAAAGAAGTGAGGATGAATATATACCGGGATATGTAGAGCTGCAAACAAACTGAGCTGTTTGAGAGCCGCTCGGTGCTCGTTCGATAAAAGTTTGGCTCGAGCTCGAATCGATAATAAATGAGCTCAGCGCTAGTGAGAAATCCAGGCACGTTTATTAAACGAGCGAGCTCGAGCACGAGCAGACCAGTGCTTTGTTGTGCTTAGAGTACCAAAATCCCTTGTTTTGATTATTTGACAAAATAAACTTGAATTGTGATCTACTAATGTTTCAATAAGTGTTTAAATGCAGTTCTGGCAATCTCAAGGAAAAAGATTTGAAGATGTAAATCAAGCTTGCAAGAAAAATCAAAGAACTTAATTTTTGTTTTAGTCTCGCGCTCGCGACAGAAACAGGAAAGCGTTGGTGTCGCGCTCGCGACTATGTAACAAGCTCGCTTCAAAAATTCATCGTGCTCGCGTCTCTAACAGAAGCGTTAGGCTCGCGTTCGCTACCAGCAAAAGAAAAGGACTGATGTGATCATCGCGGTCACAACGAAAACAGAGAGATGTTTGTGACGCGCTCGTGACTATATAGTTGAGAGTCAGGAGATTTTCAAAAATTCATTGCGCGTGCGACCAAAACAAAGATGTTACTATCGCGCCCGCGTTGAACACACCAAATGTCTGTTAGAAGCTTAACTGTGTGACCATCGCGCTTGCAAAGGGTATCGCGCTCTCGACCTAACTCATTATCACACTCCAACGGCTAGTTCATTTATTGCTGCCGTAAAATTCAGAAGTTGTTTACTATCCGTTGAGACAGTTGGTGTGAGACGTCGCGCTCGCGACACTTTTGCATTTTTTTGCAATCTTTGATTTTTTATGTACAGATGGCTAGTTTTTTGTTAATGGGTATAAATACTCTCTCAAACAACCATTAAGAGGTTAGACATTTACTAAGCATTAAAAAGTATTCAACAACCTCTTTGCTTATCATCTTCATTTCTCTTGGCAATTAATTTTTGAAAGTGTTGTTTGTTGGATCATCATTAAATCCAACTTGTTGGTAAGTGCTAGTTGAGAGTAATCTATAAACTTTTTCTTGTAAAGTTTGGTGTAATCTTTAAACGCTAAGTTTGAGGTAAACTTGAAAAACCTCATTGTATTTCATTAAATTAGTGGAACCCAATTTCCTTTCTAGGAATTGGAGAAGTGGATGTAGGCTTGAGTTTATAGCCGAACCACTATAAATTTTATTCTTACCACCAAAATTCTGCAATCAAAATTTTAATTGGCCACTAATTCTCTCCCTTCTTAGTTGCCAAAGGGGTCACATGCTTGGCAAGCGTGCTCGAGTTCGTTCAAAAAAATATGTGTAACGAGACGAGCTGCTCGGGAACCGCTCGGCGTTAGCTCGATAAAGCTCGGTTTTATCTTGGATCGATAATAAACTAGCCGAGCGTGAGCAGAAATCCAGTCTCGTTTAATTAACTAGCCGAGTGCAAGCAGACTAGTGCTTAGCTCAGCTCGTTTGCAGCCCTATATATATACACATATGGTATAAATACGATACATATATCTTCTCCAAAATCCTATCTATCATTAATAATTTTCTCTCTTTCGAAAAACACAACACAAATTTAGAAAGAAAAAAGAACATACAAAACATACAGAAAATTAGAAGAAAAAAGAAATCGGTAGGAACATAAATCAAATTTTGAAATTGTGTTTTAGACCTTAACGAAACAACCATTCTTTATTAGATATGGAATAAGAATGCTTCCACTTTCTGTGATGCCTCATTAGGGCTGTAAATGAACCAAGCTGCTTGCGAGCGTCTCGGTATTTGGCTCGTTAAATGCTCATTCGAGTTCGTTCGTCAGCTAAATGAGCCGAGCTCGAGCTCAATAATCGAGCTCATGTAATAAACGAGCCGAGCTCAAACATGCTCTCAAACAAACGAGCATGTTCGCGAGCTGTATCATTTATATGTAAACGAGCTCAAGCCCTCGAACAGGCTCATAAATGAGCTCGAAAAGGCTTGCGAACAGCTCGAATAAACTCGTGAAACAACTCGAGCTCGCGAATGAGCTCGCGAATAGGCTCGCGAACAGCTCTTAACAAGCTTTTGAGCTTGGAGAGGCTCTAAAATTATCGGGCTCGAGCTTAAATTAAAGCTTGTCAAATAAACGAGCCGAGCTCGAGCTCACTCATTTCATAAACGAACCGAGCTCGAGCTCAGAATTCGAGCTCGTCAAATAAACAAGCCGAACACTAGCTTGTTCGAGCTCGGCTCGTTTACAGCCCTATGCCTCATATGGGGTTTCCTATTCAACAGCCACTCTTTGTCATTTTTTTATTACACTTTTTATGGTCTTTTATCACTCTTTATATAAATAAATAAATATAATTTACTTCTTTAATATTAAAACATTTAACTATTAACTATATTATTTCATTTTAACTATTTAATGAGAGGTACATGTTTGATGGAGCTTGAAACTAAATCCTCGTTAAGATCTATGCCAAATTTTTAGTAATTTTGAAAGTGGCCATATATCAATATTTTTGTTTAGATGAGCCATAGATCAATAATTAGGTGTGCTTGTAGAAGGAAGTTTCAATGTTACAATAAAATGAATTATTTGCTTTATATTTGGCCAAATACATAAATTCACCTCTCAATTTTACATTTTTTTTTTAAATGAAATACTAAATTTTGCAAATGACTACTCATATGTCTGAAATTGTATGAGTGATCAGTTAGACATATAAATTTGCATGAGTGACTATTTTAACACTTAAACTTGCAAATTTATAAATAAACTCACACCAAGAAAAGAGAGGTGTGGAACTCAAATGCTCCAACATGTCAAATATAACAAGATGAGAGTTTATTTGTGAATTTGCAAGGCTTGTGCTTTATGTTTTTTTTCTTATCTTTTTTTTTTTTTGTGGGTTGTGATTTTATTTAAGAATTTGCAAGCTAAAATTTTTAAGTGATAACTCATATAAGTTCAAATATTTAAGTAGTCATTCATAAAATTTTGGATATATATATATATAAAAGAGCACGAAAACCCTAAATTATAAGTACATGTTCGTATATATAAATCTTAAATTTCAAATTAAAAAAATTCTCAAAATTTAAATTTTAAATATATAAAAACTGGCTAAAAAATTTATCAAAATTATTAGTTTTATAATTGTTTAAGAACCTCATTGTAAGCCTCCCTACTTTTAGGAACTCATCGACCATAACCACACAACTCACTGACCCCACCACTCTGGGTGACTAGTCGCCCATATAGCATTGCCTAAACTTCCCACATGAGATAAACCCATACATACCACTATTGACCCACTCCTACTCGCAAGTAACCTACCCATACCTCCCTTGTTTGAACCAGACCTTCCACTGTTGAACAGCAATGGAAGGGACTAATATATACAACTCTATAGCCAGGAGCTAGATTTTCACAAAACACAGAGACACAGCTTCAACCAACAAGGATGAACTACAGGTGACTTGATCCTTCTGAGAAAGGTACGTAGGCAGCTTAGTTTTTAGGCCAAGTTCAGTCACAACTATGGCAAAGCTCGACCAGAAAGCTTACATTAATTAGAACCATCCAAATCCAAATCTAATTTTAAATTTTTAAACATCGGAATAGCATGTTTTAAAATAGTTTCTATGTCATGAAGATAACTAGGAATCTAACCTATAAAACAAGAAAAGATTCCATTTGGATCGTAAAACAAACTATAACCAATAATTTTTTTATTGCACATGGGAGAGAATCGTGCAAATGAGGCGTTTAATAAATGAGCCTAGGCACATAGGAATGGGTAGCACATATGAGGCGTTAAAATTTGATTGGTATGTGCATATGTGGATAAGGTCCAGTATGTAGGAACTTACTCTTTGATTGGCCCAAACATATGTGGACAGGGTCTAACATGCGAGGATTTACTATTTGATTGGCCTAAGCATATGTAGACATGGTCCAACATGTGGGGAGTTACTCTTTGATTTGCTATTAGAAAAATAGTCATTGTTATAGTTGAGTGGCATGAAATAAAGTTGAGCATAGATAATGTATATCAAGATTCACTAGAACTAAAGTATAATTTATAAAATATGCACCATTAAGGCAGAGATTGTGTACCACCCCATATTAACCTACGAATAAGCCAAGATGGAATGTCACTCCTTTTGATCGAATAGTGGTTATCTTGTATTTAGCTATTTATTTATATTCTAAAGAAAAATCACCAGAGTTTTCTTTACATTTTAGTTTTCCCAAACATTTACAATATACAATATCGCAACGTACAACCAAATCTCATTAATTCTCAAATACTTCTATTAAATCACGTTTATAACTATATTACCTCATATAAGGAAATTTTACACTTCTAAACTCAACACAAAATATATATATACTATCATCTCTTTATTTACATTCACATGATATTCATGGGACTTAGTACTTGTTTTACAAAGGTACTTAATATACGTGCCAGTCTATACAATATTTATGTACATGCCATACTAATAATTCAAAGGTTAAGACTCCACCTGATTTGCTCTTGATGAACTGCAGATCACACCACTGTGATGTCAAACTCTTTTACCTACGAGTTAAACACTTAACCCACTGAGCACTAATGCCCAATGGGTACTTTAACTACTTGATAAAGTAAAATGTAAATCACACTTAAATCAATCATTTATGCATAATGATAAAGGCACATATATAATCTTAAATTATTTCTTCATTACTATTTATAGTGCTCTATCTATTGGTTTGCTATCTGTTTGTGTTTTCTTGCTGTTCATTGTTTAGTTCGTTACTATCTTGTTATTATTTTTCTCTACAAGGTAACATAGCAATTAATGTGGGTAAGAAAAATGTATGAATTGGCCGAAGCTATTGTCTATCTGTATGATAGGCTGAAGCTCCTGTATGGACTGTATGGATTGGCCATTAGGCCTAGGCGCCTTTATTTGTACTGTATGATAGGCCGAAGCCTCTTGTATGAACTGTATGATTGAGCAGTACTGCACAGTATGATATATCATACCTTTACCCTTATTAGTTTTAGCCCGAATACTACGCAGAGCAATATTTTATGTTTAATTACTTCTTTTTGTTTAACTGTATGTCATTACTGCTTGTTTTCTGGATGCCGGCTGACATGCTATATGCAACTAACTTGTTACCTACCTATGGCGGCCTACACCCTCTTTATAATTTCTCTCATATCTTCTTTAATATAAGTTCAAATTAGTTGATTTCAGTTTTAAAAGTTTCCTAACTCAAAGAGGGATAATATTATCTCTTATAATCTACCCAAATTATGTTGTTAAGTTAGATAAAGTACGTACCAAATCTGTATTTCTGATTCTAGGTTTGCACAGGGTACTAGCCCCATTCATCTAAGCATAAATTTTTACTCATTTGGTTTTTGTCCAAACTGTTTTATAGGGTCAAATTAGATATGTTAACCTACATATTTCATATTTTACACCCCTTCAAAATTTTTTTCTATCATGATCTAAAAATTACTTGAATACAGGACAACCCTGCTATTTAGACTGCCTACTTCAGCCTGCACATTTGCTATTATTTTCGCTTTAACTTTTTATTCCCAAGTCCAATTGAGGTGGTTCAAAAAGATATGGACAGCTAACTTCAAGAGCTACAACTATGTCTTCTATTACTTAATTAAATAACATCGTTTTTATAGCAAAAAATCATGTTAAATCTACGTGGTCGAATTAACTACTACGCATGTCAACTTTCACCATCTTTAGGAGTTTACTTGATCTTTCAATTCTAACATATTTAATATCAATATCCTTATACATATCACATAATAATGCCAACAACAAACTACTTATGCAATCAACACACAAATAATAACATATTTACAAAATTTGAACATAAAGTTCAAATCACATGAGATTTCAAGGAGTTAAAATACCAAATTTGAATTTTCCTTTTCTTGAGTTTTCCTTCTTAACTTCTTTGGAGAGGAGGGACGGGTTGGAGGAAGAAGAGAAATCCAAAAATTTTTCTCTTCCTTCTCCTCCCTTCTTCCCCTTTTTATATTAGGAAAATTAATTTTTTTTATTTAATTTATTCTTTTGGTTTTGGAGGGCTTAGATTAAGCTAACCTAAATCAACCAATGACAAAGATTCCTTCCACATGTTAACTTCTTGAGCCATATTTACTTTTTAGTCCCTCATATTCATTTAATTATAAATTAATCCCACATGTTGAAATGACCATATTACCCCTTTCATAAAAATTATAAATTAATCCCACATGTTGAAATGACCATTTTGCCCCTTTCGTGAAATGACCAACTTTCACCATCTTTAGGTACTTGATCTTTCAATTCTAACATATTTAATACCAATATCCTTATACATATCATATTACAATATCAACAACAAACTACTCATGCAATCAACACACAAATAATAACATATTTACAAAACTTAAACATAAAGTTCAAGTCACATGAGATATCAAGGAGTTAAAATACCAAACTTGAATTTTCCTTTTCTTTTCACTATATCTTTCCTTCCTTTTGTTCTTCCTTTTGAGTTCCTTGATTAAATGGCTTAATTTCTTACTTGAATCTCTTGGACTTCACCTTAAAATTGAGTTTTCCTTATTGACTTCTTTGGAGAGGAGGGATGGGTTGGAGGAAGAAGAGAAATCCATAATTTTTCTCTTCCTTCTCCTCTCATCTTCCTCTTTTTATATTAGGAAAATTAATTTTTTTTTTATTTAGTTTATTCCTTTGGTTTTGGAGGGCTTAGATTAAGCCAACCTAAATCAACCAATGGCCAAGATTCCTTCCACATGTTAAATTCTTGAGCCATATTTACTTTTTAGTCCCTCATATTCATTTAATTATAAATTAATTCCACATGTTGAAATGACCATTTGCCCCTTTCGTAAAAATTCTCTAACATCTTTTCGTACGTGCATTTTTTAGAAAAATTGTGATAAACTGTTATGACTCAATTAATCTGAAAAATACACTTCTAAGGCTGGATATTGGCACTTCCAACAACCTCATACACTTAATTTTAATTTTACATAATAATCCTTATCTTTTGGAAAAATCTTAGTTAGGTCCTTTTGGTACTCTTCATTGACCATGCTGTCTTTTTTTCTTAATATCTCCTTGTATACTACTCCAAATTTAATGATTCTTATGCCAAATGAAACTAGACATCTAAGGCTATATTTTGTAAAAATTTTAGATCAATTTGAGATGTACATAATTTTTGGCGATATTTTCTGTCTGACCCCTCTGTAATGCTAGAGGCAGTCTGCACATTGTCTAATAATTCAGTCATATCTCTGTCCGTACAGCTCCAAATAAATTGATTCCAATTTTTAAATTTAGTTAACACATAAAAGAACAACTCTTATATTTTGTACTTTTACAAAATATGTCACCTAATACTCCGAAATCTAAGTTAAAACCCTAGGTTCTGCTTGAATCATTCCTGCGTGCAGGTTCTATTTGATTAAATATAATTTCTTAAGTTTGTATAATTTTTCAAAAATGACTTTGTATGATATTATAGACATATAAAGCTACAACTTTCATGTTTAACACTTCTCCAAATTCTTCTTCTAACATGGTCTAAAAATTTTCCGAAATCAATTTAACTTTCATTCCTTATACTATCTATTTAACTCTTAACATTTCTTCCGAAATCAATAAATTTAATCATTTTAGCATGCATTAAAGAGTGGGATATGATAGATTGTAAAAGACTTATCCTACGGTATCATATTATTGCATCCCCTCCTTCCCCGTAAAAACCTTCCGACGACGAAGTGCTACTTGCGAAAAAATTACTTATTAATCACTCTGAAAGATACATGTAAGAGCTTAGTATAGAAATATATAAGTAGTGTTAATAACTGTTATTTGCTAGGACTTAGACAAACACACACACATATACTCACATTTATGTAAAGGTGTGCATGTATTAAATCATTGAACTTAAAAAATAAAAGGTAGGCCAAGGAAAGAAGACATATCTATATATGTTGAGGTCGCCATAAGTGCAAAAAGGGTTAGTTGTTCTAGTGGCTAGATGCACGACCTTTGATGCTTGAGGTCGCTGGATTGAATCCAAGTTGCTACTTCCTTTTTATTTACTTCCATCTATAAATCAAAAGCTAAAAAAAAATGTTAAACGACAAAAAACTTATGTAATCAAGGGCTTAGATGGTGGATGCGCATTTATGAAGGCACAAGGTCACCATATCAAGCCTCCTTAGGTGCCATTTTCTTCTTTTTCTATACTTTTAGTGTAATTTTGTGTAACACCCCAAATCCAATAACTGAGGTGTCACATGACGACGATATCCGTTACCAAACTATACTTAAATATATTAAACAAATAATTTACATATCGTACCAAACGTAACTATTAACTATTTACACTATTACAAAGTTCTAGTAATCATTTAGTAGTGCTACCGCAACTTTTAAAATTTCTATTTTTATACATGCCAAAAACCAAAAGAC